>CABFOV010000624.1:81548-126998 GCA_902141375.1 Timema poppense | reverse complement strand
AATTAGTGTAATATATCTAATACAACCGGACCTTGGCCTTTATGAAGTGTTCTAAAAAGGAGCAAAAAATTAAAGGAAAAATTGTTTTACTTGAATCTTTTTTTATTGGTTAGTGTTGATTTGTTTTAACCAATACACCTACTTTATTTATTTTTAAAAACCACCAGACTTCTACAAATATATATATATATAAAATTTTATGCACCATCATCCCATAGGTTACCCCAGCTGTTTGTATATATATTTTTTCAACTACTGGGTTCAGGTTTTAAGTTAAACTTAAATTAGTGTAATATATCTAATACAACCGGACCTTGGCCTTTATGAAGTGTTCTAAAAAGGAGCAAAAAATTAAAGGAAAAATTGTTTTACTTGAATCTTTTTTTATTGGTTAGTGTTGATTTGTTTTAACCAATACACCTACTTTATTTATTTTTAAAAACCACCAGACTTCTACAAATATATATATATATAAAATTTTATGCACCATCATCCCATAGGTTACCCCAGCTGTTTGTATATATATTTTTTCAACTACTGGGTTCAGGTTTTAAGTTAAACTTAAATTAGTGTAATATATCTAATACAACCGGACCTTGGCCTTTATGAAGTGTTCTAAAAAGGAGCAAAAAATTAAAGGAAAAATTGTTTTACTTGAATCTTTTTTTATTGGTTAGTGTTGATTTGTTTTAACCAATACACCTACTTTATTTATTTTTAAAAACCACCAGACTTCTACAAATATATATATATATAAAATTTTATGCACCATCATCCCATAGGTTACCCCAGCTGTTTGTATATATATTTTTTCAACTACTGGGTTCAGGTTTTAAGTTAAACTTAAATTAGTGTAATATATCTAATACAACCGGACCTTGGCCTTTATGAAGTGTTCTAAAAAGGAGCAAAAAATTAAAGGAAAAATTGTTTTACTTGAATCTTTTTTTATTGGTTAGTGTTGATTTGTTTTAACCAATACACCTACTTTATTTATTTTTAAAAACCACCAGACTTCTACAAATGGGTGTGAAAATTTTTTCCTCACTCAATAACTGGGTATATATATATATATATAAGCCCCTTTTATTTACACAAAATAGCAAGTAATAAATTATTGTATACAATCATTACTCTCACAAGGATACGAAGAATCAAATAATACCTTACTAATATTATAATTATTTAAAACCTTTTTAAGTTTACA
Organism: Timema poppense; assembly: GCA_902141375.1. Taxonomy (NCBI): domain Eukaryota; kingdom Metazoa; phylum Arthropoda; class Insecta; order Phasmatodea; family Timematidae; genus Timema; species Timema poppense. Next base: position 125,791 of record CABFOV010000624.1, on the reverse strand, counting down.
ACATTTAAACAACTCACCAAAATCACAAAGAAGTAAAATATTAAACTGTTTGAAATTTTAATTGAAGTTATCTAGGTTTAAGTTATTGGTAATTACCAGGTTATTTAAGTATTATAATATGCAATTATTATTACTTTTTATTATTATAAACTAGTAAATACTGTCAAAACCCAATATTTCAATCATTATTAAAACGGTTTTCTTGAAATATTAGGATCCCGCTCAGTGATGTTGCAATAAAAAAGTTTGTAGTTACCTTCAGGAATCGGCTCTAGTTCTAAAGAACGTAATAATCTTCGGTTGTCTCTGGCTTGCAATTCCACTGGAATGAAATGTGATCAGTTTTATTAGGTAGGCCTACATCATTTTTATAAACAAAATTAATTACTTATCACTATGGTTTTCCCAACTTCACTCCACGTAGATGCGGGTTTACTTCCTCAGCTATTTTCCTCCTCCATACCCAATTAGTTTAAGCCGTTAATAACCAGTGTGGTGAACAAAAAAATATAAAAATGTCTAATTTAGATGAATCCCATAATTATAGTTAAAAGTGGTCAATTAGGCCCCTAGATCCTATTAGACTTTAAAAGCCACCTTCCTAGACAGCTCTTGACCACGCTAACCTCAGCCTATACCTCCCCATAACCTTAAAAACTAAATAGAACTTCGAAAATAGATCCTCTACACATACGTATCTGGCAAATGCAAAGAGAGAATGCAATTGGCATTCAATCGTTTGGTACCAGGACTTAAACGGTCTAATTTAAAATGATCACTATAAATTCTAAATTTAGAATGGACAATCTCATTACTAAATTGCTCAATTTTTTTATTGCAAATGAGTTTTTTCCACGTGGTAAATCGGTTTAAATCTTTAGTAGGCAGCCGATGTCTAGCATATGTTCTATTTGTGCATCCTGGCACACAACAACTAGTTTGATTGTTCACCATCATAAAAAGCTTAATATAAATATAGTTCATAAAAGCAGAAAATTATCAAAATCTATGAAAATACCGATAACATGATCATTTATTTAGAAAACAAAAACTAGGCGATATAAGGGATGGGTTGTGAAATTACAACCTGCTCCTCTGAAGTCACATTCACAGCCTGTTCCTGACAGATGAAAGGATCTGTTCCTTTTCATCACTGGTCAGTTTGAAACGTTAAACCTATTACTGTTCCCATTTTGAAGCTATTCAACAACATCAAAACTCCTTAGAGTATATAATTGAATAATCATGAAATTTATCAGAAACATATTGTTGTCATCAACGAGAAACAAGACACTGAACTTAAGACGGGTAGACAATATTTCCCTGACCTAGGCAAATCATTGTGAGGTTTGGGACTTCCACAACGTCACCGTAGAAAGAAGGCATGTGTGATTGACACCTGCAGACAGATATTGCTATGATTTGATCCACACACTCGTTGTGGATGTATGTGACACCATATTAGAGTCTGAGGGTTTCGTTGATCTTAAACAACCTATGGTGGAAACGTATGTCAGAAACCTGAATCTAATTAGTGCTACCATCTTGGACTATTACTTGCTGGATTGTAATTGAAAACTATTTTACCAACGCTTCTAAGGGATGTTGTAGAAAAGCGTAAGAACAGATACAGGCGTCAATCAAGTGATAGTGTTTTTTTTCTTAGTAAATGTAATATATTAAACATGTCTCAGTTTTTTATTTTGTCATAACATATCCTTATTTTCAAACGTAACTTGTTTATCGTAAAGTATCATATTGATTGCTGGCGGCATTTAAACAGCCAATCCTGTAACATGTTTACCCTAAAGTAGCACATTGTTTGGTGAACGGATCACTAAACCACTGTGACATAATTTCGGATGGGAGGGGAGAAAGTGGTTTAGAAAGTTAAAAAACCTAAAGTTCCGCACTGTGCTTCTGTCAGCCTCCTGTGAGGTTCCGCAATGAAAAGTTGCTGTGAGGCTTAGTCTCTAAAAATACATTCCCTAATTTGGTCCAACCTGTGAACTCTAACCGCTTGACAAAACATCTTTTGGAGTAAGATCCCTCCAAAACACACTGCCCATAAAAAAAAGAGATTGGAACTAAGAATCCCCAAACCAAAATAACACACAGTCACTGTACATTGAGTCTATTGGGCTAAGACAAGCAACCCTTGTGGGGTTAAGTCCCCCACCGCATCGTAGCAGAGTTTTAGCTCCAAACAGTGTCAAGGGGAAGGGGAGGTGAACCTGGACACTAACAAACCATTTAAAGAACTGAACTCTATTTCCCAGGATTGGAGTATCTTCACTATGGATTAAGGTTAAAACCATTTTTGGAGCCCCCATAACATACTGCCCCTAGATACCGCCAAAAAGGGCTAGTAACACCTCATATACACACCACCCCTGTATATTGCCAAAAAAAAAAGCTGAAAGCCTTTGCAAAACACACTACCCCCCAAGACACCAAAAACCCATATAAAGAGCTGACCTAGGTGACTGCGAGTATATTTTGTTCAAATAAGGTTCTGCGAACCACCATACGTACGGGGATAACTCATTATGTCGTGTTAAAGTGAAAACAAGGTCTTCCCTTAGGTTATTTACAGAACGTAAAAACTTTCAAGAACAAAAACAAGATTGAGCATTTTTAGGATCGCGTGAATTACTCTACCAAATAAGCATATGTAATATTCGTGTAAATCACAAGCGAACGGTATGCAAACTTAACCAGTTACGTTGTCAATATATGTGAGGAAAGTGTAAGCTACAGTAGGCCTTCTGATGAATTGACGTGAAGAGCACCTTTTAAATACTACCAACTATATCGGTTCAGTATTAATAATATTTTATTATATAATCAGTGTTATTTTTATAGGTACCCTATGAATAATATCAATAAAAATTGACAGCTTCAGTCCACTCTTTTATTCAAACACAAGGTTATCTGTACAGTGTAACTAAACATAGAGTATTATTATTTTCCATTGGCATCCGTGGTACCATTTATGAAGTAATAATATAATATCATACTTTAATTTACACAGAAGGGCCTAATAATATTAATGTACACTCTAAAAGGAAAGCTGCAATACCGGTACTTTGATTTGGATGATTAAATAACAAGTTAGTCAAGACTCGAATTAATTTTTTTAAACTAATTTACTGGAAATTTGATTGTTTTAGATTCCATTAATACGGATTCTATAGAGACTGTAGATGGATCTAAACCCCTTTCAGCTGTTGATTCTAACCGACTAGAAACTCAAAGTTATGATTCAAATTTAAACATAGCTGTTGCTACTACAAATACTAGTTTGTATGAAAATCTAACTGATAGATCTAATTTTAATTGTGAGGAAAATAAAAATAGGACTGAAGTAAACATAGCTGTTGTTGATGAGGCTGATATGGTTGCAAATGAAGATATTAATCCTTTAGCAGTGACTAAATGTGTTTTCTAATGAAAATGTCATCATTGAAACAATTATGGATCTTGCAAATGAAACCAATGTTTGCTTCTGAAAACATTGTTTTTCTTGAAGAAAGTGATATTATAAACTTTGGAAATAAAAATATCGTCATTACACTGCCTTTTAATGAAAATATTACAGAGATAAATGTAGAATCTGATATAAATTATGTTTATAGCCATATCATAAATGCTCAAACAGTTACTTATACTGAAGATGTTCCTAGGTCTACTTATGGGAATTACAATGATCAAAACCTAATTTATTCTAAAAATAGCAGCGATACAGAATTATTACTAAGTGTAACCACACCTGAAGATACTCATTGTGATAACACTGGTTTAGATCCCGACTTCAATCCATCATCAGGAGAAAATTCAGATAATGATGAGTCAGAAAGAAACCACAATGAAAATGAAATTAGTGGGCAGATAAATGTAGGCTCACTTGAAAACAACAAAGTGAGAGGAAATATTCAGCTAGAAGCTGGAGCTAGTGGCCTTAATGGAAATTCTGCCACAGTTCCTGACATGTCAGCTGTCACAAGGAAAGATAGGAAACGCTCACGTCAACCTGAAAATTGGAAACGAAATATATTGAAGAAAAAGCGGCTTGGTGGTAATTCCTTCACATCGTGGTCAGGTAAAGTTGTTAAAGAAAAGGTTCTAGGTCCATCTTGTCAATGTAGGCAAAGCTGTAATAAGAGAATTAGTGATAATGATAGAATAGGAATTCATAAAATTTTTTAGAACCCTGATATGACATGGGAACATAAAAAACAGTTTGTTGGTATGAACATAGCTGCTAAACCACTGGAGAGGCACCGACCACGGAACAATAACCAAAATGGAAGACGAAAGTTTTCATACACTTATAGCTTTATTATTGATAGAAAATATATTCCTGTTTGCAAAGTCATGTTCAAAAATACATTATCAATAACAGAAAAATTTGTGCAAATTGTACAAAAAGAAGTTGCAGTCAATCCAGGTCGTATGATTAACGCGACTCAAAAAATTCGAGGTGGGCACAACAAGACTTCAGATGAAATCAAAGACAATATTTGCAAACACATAGAGAGCTTTCCTAGCTATGAAAGCCACTATTCAAGAGAGAAAACTAAGAAAAATTACCTTGGACCTGAACTTTCAATAAGTAAAATGTATCATCTGTACAAGCAACACAGTGAAGAAAATAATTTATCTTATGCATCTGAAAACATTTACCGAACAATTTTCAACACTGAATACAATCTTAGTCTTCATTTGCCTGGTATTGACACGTGTGATCAATGCGATGCTTTAAAAAATAGCATGACAAATTCGTCTACAGAGGAAGAAAAGCAAAGGTTTCAGGACGACCTGGATAAACATCAAAGAGAGGCGAACTTACGGTACGCTATAAAGGCTCAAGACAAAGAAGATGCAGCTGTGCTAATGGTAGATCTTCAAAAATGCCTTCTCACTCCTTATCTAACGAACAATCAATCTTTCTACCTTAGAAAATTATGGACTTTGAATTTCACAATCTTCAATCCCACCAAAAAAAAAAAGCATTTAGTATGTTATGGGATGAAACTATTGCTGCTCGAGGAGGGAACGAGATGGGTTCATGCCTCATCAAGTGGGCACAAGAACATCTTTAAGACTCTACAAAAGACATAAGCATCTGGTCCGATAAGTGTGCTGGTCAAAATAGGAACGTCATGATAATAATGGCCTATTTTTTTATTTTGAGTAAATGAGCCAATTACACACAAATTCCTACTCATAGGACACACACATCTTGAAGTGGATTCAATTCATTCTGTTATTGAAAGAAAGAAAAAGAAACTCCCTACAATGCAAACACATGCACCACATGACTGGACACAATTTATAAGGGAGTGCAGAGAAGACAACCCGCTCGTCGTTCATGAAATGGACTTGGAGAATTTTATGAACTTATCTGAATTATTTGTAGGCAAAGATGCTCCCTTTGTGATCCGAAAGAAAAATTAAAACAAAGAATCTGTTTTGATATCAAAAATGGTTTTGTTACAGGTAAAAAAAAGCTAAAATAGGAGTCCTCTATTACAAAACAAGTTTTGAAGAAAATAACTTTGAAAGAGCTAGATCTAAGAAGATACATCAGAAGAGAACTTAAATTGCCTGATATGCTTCAACCAATACGTATCACATCACACCCAATCACAGCCCTTAAATATAAAGACTTACAGGTTATGTTAAAGTTGGTCAATAAAGTTTATCATACCTACTACAAAAACATGGTTCACAGTAAGAACACTTTTGAAACGGTGTTGGATGACGATGTTGAAGATGAATACATGTAGGGTGAAAATGTTGAAAGTGTTTATTACCTACTACTGTTATGTTAGGCTAAAGAAAATAATTGCATTGTAATAATAATTATGTACTTGTACTTCCTTATAATATTTAGATGGCTTTCCGAGCTAGTACTGTCATGTAAAATAAAAAAAATCCAATATTTGTATATGATTTGTTCTTTAAAACAAATTGCGTATGTATTCCTATTAGTATTTAGCAGATTTTCAATACATCTCTAGTATAGTAAGTGAATATGAATAATTCTAACATTTGTTTTGTCATAACACTATTGAAAACACCTTGCGAATGTTGAATAATTATTCAAATAAATTGCTTTTATTGATCTGGAATCTGTACTAACAAAGAAAATGTGTGGACTTCCCTCATATTGCAAGTAAATAATAATAACCAATAGATGGAAGTCCATACAATTATATATAAAATAAAGATAATAAATCTTGATATATTTTAAAGTAAATTTAATGGGGATAAATGCGCATTGATTTGATGGAAAATATGAGGGGATTCTATGGTTAGTTATTTGTACATAAACAAAAATAGTATTCCACATTTGGTTTTTTGACTTTCCTCAAAAGTTGTAGATTTGGACTTCCATCCTTTTTGCTCTGATGTACAGATTTTAGCTGTCAGATATATCCGTTTGAAATAAAATTGAGCCATAGATGTAGATAAGGAGAAAGTAGATAAACTTGTAAATCACGGGTGCACTGACTGCAGTGTTAAAAGGTAAATATACATAGACAATGGGAAAAAAGAGAAACATAAAATTACGAGAACACCGAATGCATCGTTACCCAGTTATGTTAACATTGACTATGGCGAACGTGTTAACTAAGATTGATGTTGAGAAGGGAACACAATCGGACAAAATAAATTCTTCGCCTCACGGATTAAAGAACCAATCGTTTAGTCGTTAAGTTAATGTCAACTTTGTGTAGAGCTTACTAAACAATTGCATTTTTTTAACTTGTTGTCATAAAGCTTTTAGTCGGAAAAACTTTATATTAACACAAGATAAATCATTAAATTTATAAACAAGAGAAAACTAAGCAGGTATGAAACTATAATAAAAATATTCAATGATTATTATTTTATTTATTATTTAGCACCGCGTCTTACTACCCGTTCGGGTTATACACTTAATATTCAATGATGAATTCAAGTGATATTTTTTTTAAGTTAGGTATTTTACTGCTTTAATTCGTAAGAACACATTGTTATTAAATGAAAAGATGCTCGAGGGCGATTTTACCTCTAGTTCTAGCAGATTATAAACACCCAAAAAAACTATAGCTTTCTGAATGGACGATAAAAATAATTTGACCAATATATCAAATACTCCTAATTTGTAAAATTAAAACTATACGATTTTATCTTTAATTCTAAATTTGGGTAGCCTACCAAAATGCATGTTTCTACTTACGTGGGACTGGCCCTGTCAGACAGAACAATCTTTCACCTTCGTCGTTGTCTTTGTCATCTTCTACGTCATTGTCTTCGTTATCGTCTTTGTCATCATCTTTGTCGTCGTCTTTGTCTTCGTTATCGTCTTTGTCATTGTCTACGTCATTGTCTACGTCGTCGTCATCGTCGTCATCATCGTCGTCGTCATTGTCGTCGTCTTTGTCTTCATCATCATTGTCTTCATCGTCATTGTTGTCTTCGACGTCGTCATTGTTGTCGTTGTCTTCATTGTCATCTGGATGCATACACTTATAGATAGCGTATGCTACAGCCACCAATCCAGCAACTCCAGCGCCAACAATCAACGTTGTCTTCAAGCCCATACTGGAACAAACATACATCTTATCATGGCATGGTGCTACATATATCTAGAGCTAGGACACTCTTGGACAGGTTCATTGGACTATGACTGGAATAAACATACAAAAACTATTATTTTTAATCATATATGTGTGAATTTGAATGTAAAATATACATTAAGAGGCTAATATGAATAGAAAAGGCGAAAATAATGTTCTAGAAATATAATCTACTTTCTCAGAAATGTAATATACCTGTACGTACTCATAAAATATATAGCTTTCTTTACATATGCTACTCTATAATTATTATTATTTAATCTTATATATAAAAATGCCAGTCGAACAATTTATGTTAAACGTCCTTTGGGGGTTAATTCCTCCCTCTTTCAGAAAATATCACACATAATTCATTTTTGTATTCCTATACCAGGGATTTGCGAAGCTTTTCCGACCAATGTGCCATTCAGGGGACTTGCTGAGTTATTGACCAGTCTAATGTGCCATATATTATTAATGTTTTTGAAAATTTTATGGACGGAAACATAAAAAAAAGCCAGTGCATTTGCAGTTTTTATGGCAAACCTTTTTTTTGCCAACATAAATAACATATTATTTCTTCAGTACAAACATAGAATTTAATTTTCTTCACATGGTGTCCTCAAAATTTCTAGAATATTTGTGAAGGGTGCTTTAAAATCTAATATCAACTTTTTATCTTCATTGAAAATGTTTGTTAGATAATTTCACCATATTCATGACAGATATTCAACAACCTTTGATATCAACATGAGGATAAAAAAAAGAGATTTTACGTTTGTAACGAAGCAATATTTTATTAATTTTGTCCCAAAAAAGTTTTGCCATAACAACTGAAAAAATACTGGCCTTTTCTCGTGTCCTGTTCTATCCCCCCTTAATGGATGGTTATTTAAAACCAAAACTTTTCTTAATCTCCACGTCTTACATCGTCTAGGCTATTCTTGTATTTGATAGTTGCTCTAATGGGGTAGGAATCTGGAAAGAAACATTTTAGGGATAATCCACTCACATTTGCTTGGAAGGAGAGTGGGGAAGCCCTTTAGGAAAAACCACCTTTAGGAAACCCGTCCGGGATTCTAACCCCACTCTCATCAGCCATGCCAGTCTTATATTAGTTTGACATATTGCATTTAGATAGTCATTTATTATATGTTCAGTTCAAACCGTGTTGTCTTCAACAGCACAAAAGATGCACTTAAGTAAGAGCCAAGTGATTTATAACCGTTGACTTCAAAAAGTGATGACTGTCGAAATTGTATTGACTTCAAAAAATGATACCACGTTGGGAAAAGTTTTAATCAATGTTTAATTTATTTGGATGTTGGCGTACCACCCAAATCGTGTCACAATATTGCCATCACTGTCCTATACTGACATCACGAATCAAGAACCCTCACAGGTAAAACCATCAAACTCATACAACAATAGCCTAGTTAGTACAAATAATAACTGAACTGGTAGTGAAATTTGGGGGAGTAAAACTAATAAAAAAAATCACACCTCTTTTGATGCCTTTGTTGATGGATCTTTTAAAAGCCAGGTGTCAAGTGTATATTTAAGTTTTTTAAGGTTTGATATTTGTATATAATTATTAACTAACACTAATAGTTATTACCAACAAGCCACTAGTATAATAATATTGAATATTTTATACAAAATCACACACCAACACAACACACAACCTTAAACTACAACCAACAATGTATGTACTAATTAGTGCGGTGCTGTTAAAATTTTGTAAATGGTTTCAAAATGCTTATAGTTACAAAATAGGGCTTAGCGTCAGTATGTATATTGAAAGAGAGGATGGGAGAAATACAAGTATTCAGCCTACATAAGGTGCCGGCTTCATTTCTGACAATTATTATCCTTTTATTTAAGCTGCTATTTTCTTTTAAGTAAGAGCTTAGCAATTGATATAAAAACTGTTTGTCTACTTTTCTTGGACCCCAAAACTCTGCATGTACCAAGAAACGTCCTTTGTTTCCCAATACCCGTTTGAATGGAGACAAAAAGAAGGTAAGCCTATTTGAAATTTTGGTAGAGCTAATTTTACAATCGGAAATTTTACATTTTGCATCTTGAAGTGGATTTCAAAATAATAATTAACTAGTATTTGGTTGAAGGTATTTATATCAAACGTTAGTCAAAGTAAACAGTTATATCTTGCTAAAGTGTATACCCCCTATAACGGGGTCCAACACATTCCAGGGGGGGTCCAAACCCCCAGGATTCCTTTCATTTCTATGCCCTTGTTTCAAAAATCTTCTAGAGGTGTATAAATATATGGATTTTTCCTAGCCTACCATACAAAAACACTTCAGATAGCTTTTAGAACTGCCCATCATTCATAATTTATCTAGCCTTCGGCAATTGGGGTATGTGGTCCCTCACCCCTTTAAATTAATGGTTGGCTACGGCCTTGTACTCAGTTAATATTCTGAACACGATTCAAGATGTTTTCATTTGCACCGCATACCCTAACCAACGTAATCATCATTATTTGACCACCTTAACAAAGACATGTAGTGAGTATAATATGAACTCATTATTATGTAACTTACTCCACTCCACAGTATCTTCATTTTCAAGAAATTACTATCGAAATAAACTATCGTTTTATAAAATCATGGCTTACCCTTTGAATTAGTTGGTAAGTTTGAAATTTTTTGTCTCATTCTAGGTATATAAACTTTTTAATATAAGTATTCATTTGGGTAAATCTCCTGACTTCATTGTCGAAAGTAATTGCTTCTTGTTTAAAATCTATTATAGATAAGAGTTTCTTTTCGATCATCAGTTTTCTCAGGGGGCCAAAGCTAGATTTAATAATTGCAATAACTTAATACAGGTTAGGCCAACTAATATACAGTTAATTTAAATACTTATAATACATTTATTTTTGGTTGGGATTATCATTCAAATTTTACTGCAAAAATTATTGTTTTAATAATACCCCAAAAAGTATTATGAAACATGAACTACACAAGCACCTTTTAAAACATCTTGGCACTATAAAAATATATATCATACTATTTTTACAAATAAAATAAATATATAATTAAATGCAATCACGGAGATACTTATATTTAAATCCTTTGCTATTTCTGGTCTGCCACCGAGGGGTTCTCTTAAATTTTCCTCCAGAATGCTGTGAGGGCTACATTATCACCCTCGTTATATGAATACTTTTGCCTTGTCCTTCCAACCCCCCTGTCTTCTCACCTTTATTCACAAGTTTACCTTGTTTGTTCTCTAGTTCCAATCCTTCTCTTTATCTGTCTGAAGTCATTTTACTACCGCTCTCTTAGCCCTCTCCGTCCCCCTCCAACTCCTTAGAATGCTCGCTCTCAAGTCCATTCTGTATTGGATACAATTCTGCCACCAGGCCCTAAACTGATTGTATTGTTTTTTTCTTAATTGTGGCTCGGCTCACGATAATATATTAACATAAATGTATTTTTCTGGAACTTGTTTAGATAAAGTTAATAACAAATAATATATCATAATCCCCCCCTTTAGCAACTATTGTGCTCGCCCTTTGGGGTTGCACTCTACACTTTGGTAAATAGTTACACCAAAGAAGACTACATGTATTTAGAAACAATAGTATATACTATTTAACTAAATAGGACACACTCTGCCCTTTATTAACATTACAATACATTATAGCGAACATTACAATACATTATAGCGATTATTTCCAAACAAAATTTAGATATATCACATGTATTTAAAGACATTTGGCCTAAAAGTTAGTTGGCCTATAATGTATTTGGAATCAAAAAAGGTATGTAGATAATTTCGACAAATGTCATTTAGCCTAAATGAATTCAGTCCAAATAACTTCTAGGCCAAATGACGGGTACTCCACATTTCTTGTATCTTGTAAATTGCTACACCACTCAAGCAGAATTTGTTCTTTATTTTCGGTAAATGTGTGAATAAAACTTTAGATGCCGTGAAGAGTGTGACTCTCTTTCTAGACTTTTATCTAAGCTGCTTAAATTGTTAATAGAAGCTGCTACTGTTATATTATTATAGATTACCTTGTGACAAACAACCGTTAAAGACGAAGCGGCATTCAAACTGGTGATGGCTGATGGACAGAATCGGATGAATAGAATCGATTATTCTTAATAATCGATTAATTCAATTCTTTCAAAATCATTCGAATGAGAAAAACATTTGCCGCGAGCTGGCCGATTCATTCTCCTACCCCACTCATGCCGGAAGTGCAGAGGAAAACCGACCTTATGATTATTAATGTTTCCAGGCTATCTCTATACAGGTCTTCATTTCTATTAGGTTCATTTTCAATAAATATTCCCCATTGTTACACAATAAACGACCTTACGCATTCGAATGATTCTAAGGCTAATTTAATACAAAGTTTAAGTTGTTGTTACAGTTTACAATCGAATAACAGCCAAAAATAATTCGAATGAAAATTACAAAATGATTCGATTATTTTGCTACATTACTACGAGGATTGTTCTTTTTCATTTCCTTAGAATTTTACCTTCCTAACTAACTGATTGCATATAGCATGAATGGTTTGAGATATATTTATTTTAACGTTGACTTAAATTTATTAAGTAGATAAGTATATACTTTTTATGTATATAATAAAACATTTCCCGGACGTAATATTCAGATCGTATTATAATTTTATTCACTGAAATAATTTTACGATTGAAAGCTTATATATTTTTGTTATGTTTAGGAAATATTAAAGGATAAATTATTTCGACTCTTTTAAACACAAAGGGAAACGTATGTTCCTTATTTAATTATCAATCGTACGCAACAGTATTTATATTAATTGCGAGCTACTTATTTGAGAAATGCGTTCACTTTTTCACTTTATAGTATTTTGTTGTGTCTGTACTTTGATCTTTGACACTGTCACAAGGAACTAAATGCAGTAATAGAAAAATGTCGATAAGCTGCAAGCGCAAAGGAAATAAAAACAGTCCTGAACCCCTCTACGATTCGTGGGTCAGTGTATTTCACCAGATGCAACAAAAATAAAAGAGATTAAGTATTTTATAATAATAATATCTTAGAATCGCCTAGATCACTTTTCTTATATAAACTAACTTTATAATTGCTTTTATCAAAGTAGTCAAAGAAACAAAACAAACTTGAAGACATTCTTAAAATGTGTTTTATTTTCAAATTTATATTCATTATTGTGGTAGATAGGGGGACCAGCTGGACCAAATAGACCGTCCCGAAAAGCTGGCGGGCCCTTCTTCTTCTCTTTCCTCGCCATCTCTTCTCTCTAAACTCCTTAATTCTCTTCTTCTTCTCTATTTCTGTATGCCCTCTGCTCTTCCCCACGGGGGAAGGGGGGGGGGGCGGTGCTCAGTCGTAAGGACCCGGTCCAATGTACGGCGGCCGGGACGTGATCTGGGCCCACGCACGTTTCATATAAACGAGCACTAAACTGTCTTTTCCACCTTTCGGTACTGACAGATCTCTAAAAATCCTGTCGGGGCGCCTCCACAGGGTGGCCCCTGGGCAATGTATGCTGATGATGGAGTCCGAGATAGCTAAGACGGAAACTGAGCTCCCGACTTCCTCGTGATTGGGCGATCACTAGAAGGAGCGAGCTCCTCCCTCCATCCGGTCCCAGTGAGGGGGGAAGGGGATTCCTCAAGATACCCAAGGCAGGCTGGCATGGAAGGGCTGGTACTGGTTTTTTCGCGTGCCGTGCCCGAGTACCCGGAATGGCCCTCGTGGCCCTCGGCCCACGTCCTGCAAAAAGGTTGCGGTCCCGGGGTTATCAGTGGTTGCACTATAAAAGGCCTCTAAGCCAGGGTGTAATGTAGCTAGAAAACCTTTCGGGGGCCTCTTTGGAGGTGTAGTTTGGATATCCATGCCCTTCCAGACGCTTCTTCTTGTGCAGAGCCATAAATATCTCGTTAGTTTCATATAATCTTCAAGGACTTTAACTGTCATGCGAGTGTTTTTTTTATCAATGACTACCAACATAACTAGTGTAAAATGTCACAGGTCCATACTTGATCTGCTAGCGACTATCCTACCCCTCACCCCTCACCACTCTTCAACATCTACACTAGATACTGTACGTTCAAACATTAAACCACACATTTAACTTGCTTCTTATCTTCCTCCTCATTAACAGTAGTTAGATAAGAAGTCCACATTTGGCTCCTAGCATTCCAGAAACATACCAATTTTTTCTAATGAGCTAACAATCTCAGGTTCGATTTGTGGCAAAAAATAAAGGTGGATGGATAAACCCTCTGATTTAACTTTTAACAAAATAATTTATCATAATTAATTCCCCGTATCTACCCGTACCCACTATATAGACTTTTCCATTTTCTCTCCAGACATATTCCGTGGTACTTCATGAATCATCCTAAACTGCACATTAAACACTGAGTGATGTAAAATATTTGATTCTTTATAAAAACATATATATATATATACGTACATTTATTTAAACATACATACTAATAGGGGTGTGTGAAGGCTACTTTTTAAATGTGAAGCGAATCTTGAAACTTGCTAGGAATAGTCGAAGTCGAAATCCTAGGATTTTTGTTGTCACTTAACGCCACTTTTAATTTTTTAATTAATTATTTTTCTATATCTTGTCAGTAACAAGGGCCAGAAAAATGTCCTTATTTGTTACCTAAGGACTATATTAATAACTAATGCACACAGGCTTAATGATAAGCTTAGTAACTTGTCAATTAAGATTTATTATGAGAATTGAAAAATGACACATGGACACGGAAATCGAACCCGTGACCTTTGGCTCAATTTGGGTTAAAGTCCCGTGTCTAGGTGTCATTTTTCAATTTTCAGAATATGATATCTAGATGGAGTAGGTAATACTCACTTAAAAGCATAAATAATAGCTTTGGCGATTTGATTCTTGATTAAGTTGTAATTTTTAATTACATCGTGGAGTTTATAATATTATTTTGCAAACTTTGAATATGCATCTCTTTTTATCTGTATTTCTCTAATAATAATAATAATAATAATAAATTAAATTCCGTTTTCATTTCCTACATTTCGTATCAACCATTTTGAATAATAAAGAAAATGCAAAGAGCTATGAAAAAAACCTCTGTGTCAAAATTGTGACGTTAGTTACAACCCTACCATGTATTTCCCTATATTTTCTACTTTTTGTAAAGAGTCTCCAATTTATTTTCACGTGAAACTAAACACTTAAAAGTTCGGCCGCCCCTTAGCACGCTGGTTGCTGGCCTTCCACATAATACTCTTTACATCCATTCAATAAAATAAAAGGACGCAAGGAACAACGTATAACATTGTTTTAAATAATTTAAATAATGAATTTTGATTTAAGGAAGAACACTTACCTTTTATTAAACATGTTAATTATCCTTTTAAAAATTTTGTTGACTCTTAATTTATTTCTCTGCCATTATTGTTTAAACACATGCTCAGAACTATCAAACAAGTGAGTGGTGGATCTCGTGATTGTAAAAGAAGAAAAAAAGAACAAGCGGGCAAGATGTGAATAACTCCAAAATAGCGTGCTTTTCAATTTTGACAGATTAAAATAAACATTTAATTCTTTAAGAGAACATTGTTCACATTCATTGGGATATCTTTCAATATTTATATTAAACTTGCATTGGATTTGAATAGTACATAGCCAACATTTTATCTTTTGTTATTATATATTAGTTTTCTCTTTAGACTTGGAAGTAAAGAATGGAACATTTTTAAATTTGATTTTGGAAGACTATCTAGAGGAGACTGGGTCTTCTTCCTCGGTGTTGGTGTAACATTGAACCAGATCTATGGAGCTCTTAATTCAAAATTATTTTTAAAGTGAACTAATGGCTGTAAATTAAAGTACTAGTAACAAATGGAAAGCTAAGTGTATGTGCAAGAACTACACTGTTCATTTTTGTTTAAATTGTGGAAGAATTAACATTAATAAAGTAAAACAAATTTCTGAAGCTGGTGTTGTTTCAGCATGGACTAAAATTCATGGGTGAGGTCAAGCCAGCTCTTCAACTTTAAAGTTATGTGATTATTTTTTCTTTCTTTTATCAAATATCAGAATTCATGTAAGAACTTTCAGAAAGACTATCTAATTCAGAGAGTTAATTAACTTTTTTTTTATGTCTAAATATTAATTGTATGGATTTTTTTTTTCTTTTTGTTTCAACAATACTATTTTGTCGTTGTTGTTAAATTAGGATTATAACTATCCGGAATTCCATAGGTAGGACTTGGTTGTGGTAAAAAGGGAAACAATAATAAATCCACAGAAGTTCCAACAATTGTCTATTTTATACATTTTTAAAAATTGTAGTCTAAATTACTAGATTTTGTTCCAACAATCCATTTTTCTTGTTGTTGTTAGAGTGTTCATGTTTTAGTTTTAAGTTTCCCCAGTGGTCTCGATTATTGAGAGTCGTCGTGCCACTGTCTGAATTAGCCAAGGAAAATGGTTTTTTTTTCTTTTTGATTACTATTTTTTTCCTACAAATGCCCAACAAATGACACAATTTTTATACATCTTGATGTTAACTATTGTTATTATGTAAACAGATTCAGAAGACACTGATATTAGATCCCCAAAAAAATTATAATATAATATAATACACATTTTTCGGTTATTTTTCACTAAAAATGCACTTGTAAATTGGTCACAGATAATTCCAAAGAGATAGAATATTAAGGACCAAACATTAGAAGCTAGCTACAATGATAGCACAACTAGAGCACTTTCTCTACTTTATAGCTATGACCATGGTGTTATTTTTTATAGGTATTTTTATTTTGTTTTCATTTTTCATTAATGATAATTAACAATAAAAAAGTAGAACTTTTCACTTTTAATGATATCGTGCAATAATAATTCAGACTAATAAAATAAGTGTTTGGACATTTATTTTGTATTTAATTATTGTCAGTGAATCACACGTGATAACACGGCTTAGCATTCACAAAGCTTCAAGGAAGACAAATTAAGTTCTTTCTAGATAATTATTGTTAGAAATTATAATATCATGTTTGGGAACATTAAACATATCAATACATATTTAAAATCTACACTAATAATGAAAAAACTGAATAAATTACACTTAACCTACTAAAATGTGTTCAAAATTACTTACATGTTGGAACTATTGTATTGACACTGGCAACATTCGATGTGTTTTGAAGTTCTTAACGTTTTAGTTAACTCTCTATTTATCACCATAATTATCAAAGTTACTAGCGTCAAAATGAACGTAATATATTCGAGCAAGTATGTATTAATTATGCCTATCCTTTTACATTTGAGCTCCCATGCACGGAACATTTCCGGATCCTTACGAAAGGAGTAAAAATATATATTATTTATTACCTTTGGAGTTTCGTTGATTATTTACACAGAGTGTAACAGCACAGCTTGGTATTTTTTTATGTCTCTTTAAAAACACATATAATTAAAATCTAAGAACGCGTACGTAAATAAACTAGCAAAAAGCCTAAAAGTCTGATTGTTCAACAATTACTTGTATCCTATATATTATATAAAAGAAAAACCATTATAAAATAATAAACAGCTTGAGAAGAATACAAATACATACAGTTAACACATATATTTAGTATTATAGTGTATAACCCGAACGGGTAGTAAGATGCGGGGCTAATTATTATTGCTGTAACGTTATTTGCCACCCTACTCTGTATTTGCCTATATTTTTCTAATTTTTGCGAATAGTTTCCAATTTATTTCCGTTTGAAATTAAGTACTTCAAAGTTAGGCCGCCACGTAACACGCTGGTTGCCGGCCTGACTAATAATACTATTTACATCCATTCAATAAAATAGAAGGATGAAAGGAACAACGTATGACATTGTTTTAAATAATTTAAATAAGGACTTTTGAATAAAGAAAGAACACTTACTTTTTATTAAACATACTAATTATTCTTCTAAGAAATTTGTTGACTCTTAATTTATCTGTCGGCCATGATTGTTTTAACGCCTGCGCAGATCTATTAAACAAGTGAGTGGTGGATCTCGTGATTGTAAAGTAATTAAAAAGAGAAAACAAGGCAAGATGTAAATAACTCCAAACTAGTGCGCTTTTCAATTCTGACAAATATAAATAAACATTTAATTCTTTAAGAAAACATTGTGATGTTATTTTTGCTTAAATATTTACTTAAAATATAAATTTAATAGTCAGTTGACTCAAACTTTCAACTATGTAATAACGTTGACAACTTCAATATTTATTTGTTTGAAATTTCATTCACAACTCCTAAAGCTTCAAATATTAATTATATATTTGTTTACAATTGAAATATTAATTACTAGTTTGGTAGGGGAATTTTAACGCTATCTGCCTTAAAGAGTGGTGGATTTCGGAACTATTTCAATCTTGATTTATTTTGTTTCTGGATTTTTATGCGCCAAGTTTAAATCATTTCTTTCTTCAAGGCCAGAGATTTATTTTAATAAAACAAAATAACATGTTTGGGTGATTGTTAAAAGTTTTTTTTTGTGGGGAAGAAGGACTGAAAAAATATAAAAGAAGATTCAATTTGGGCCGGTTTTCAAAAGTTGAATATTATATAGTGAATCATCAATTTTCGGCCATGCAAAAGCATGAAAAATAGGAGCTGATTTTCAGGAAAGGATTATTGGAAGTTTCATGTAGACATGATAAAGAACAAACTACAGAGAAGAAGAATACCGAATTACTACTAGTACCTGAAATCGTCAGTCTACATATTTGGGTGAGATCAAGCTCATCATTACATTCATCATGTTACTAGGAATTTAAAATACCCTTTATTTGCCTCAGTCATTATAATTTAATGTGATTTTTTTTTTTTATTATGATTATTTTTCCAAGTATTGCTTCACAATACGTTTATTAGTATTATAATTTAGGAGGCATGCCTTATTAGGTAGGATTGGAATCTGGACTCAGAAAGAAACAACTAGTGTCGGATACTTGAAACCACCGATCATTACATTCCAAATATTTGTCTACTTTTTGTTGAACAATTGGCTCCTTATCACATGGTCCTACTCGCATCGACCATAGGGTCGACATTGCTTTTGCGTGACAGTCACGTGTCTGTCAACCACTTTTTCCACACGTGTTAACCAGTGTGTTGTAGATCGGTTTGTCGGCACCCCAATTGGTTGACCAGTTTGCTGTCATTTTGTCCATCTATGCATGTACTTATCAACCAGTTGTTTCAAATCGTGTCGGCAACATGTCTCATCTAACCTTCGAGATATTTTTTACAGTTTATCGACCAGTTTGTATGATGCCAGTGTAAGCAATATGAACCTGTATCTAATTTCGTTTACGAATACAACTATATTACTTATATATTTAAATCATTTCATTAACGGCAATCAGTCCTAGTTAAATATAATTGTATCTAAATTAGGCTACACTTATTGTATTTCTTTGAATATCATTTAAAAAAAAAGTGTTTATATTACTTAAAAAAACTTTATTCAATATCATTTTCATCTCACACATTCAAAAAAGTGTATTTAACTTTTTATATTAACTTGTTGGAATATATAATCATTTTTACAAACAGCACAATGAATTTGTTCTCATTAACATCAAAAGTCATATATTTCTTAGAGTTTCCCTGGCTAGGCCAAGGGCGGATCCAGGGGGTTTGAGGGGTTGGGTGCAATGGTCCCCTCCTGCATAGAAAATAATAATACATATTGAAACCAATACTTTAAAGTTGTAAAGAATGACTGAATCTAACAACTTCCTCACCCTATCTCCTACCCGACCTAATCAAAATTAGGCAACAGCTCTTTCAACTTAGCTCTAGAGCAAAACAAGTTGATTAAAATTAAAATTTTACAGTATTTATACTATTAAGTATAGTATTAAAATACTTTTTCTTTTCTTTTATTACTAAAACACTTTAGACCTATGTACAGTATGTATTTATTTCTTTTATTGGGACAGCGACTTTTTGTTTTATGTTATTTTTGTACCAAAATTAAAAAATTGGTTAGTCCAAATGGTATTCTTTCTTAAAGTCCTGTTATTATTATTATTATTATTATTATTATATTAATTTAAACTATTTTCTTAAACTGGCAATACTATTATTAAAATTATAATAAATTGAAATTATTAAATTTATCCTTGAATGAGCCTCGTGAAAAAACATCCCCCTCTCCCTCAACAGCAAAATTATTAAAATTTATATTTGATGGAGCCTTATGAAAACCAATCTACTCGCCCAAAACCCCCTCCCCCACCACCCCTACAACTATTCCTGGATCCACACTTGAGCTAGGCATAGTTAAAAGAAGTTGTACTTCTAACAATAGCATTGTATTCCAACATATTCCCCTGTAAACATTTCCTGTTTGGCTACTAATCCCCCCTTTCCTTACTTTTATTTGTACTCAAAGCGAGAAGTTAAGTGAGAGTGAGAGGTAATGATACTGTCTCCCTCTTTAATCGGGCTGTCACGAGCAGGACCAACCGATAGTACTACGCTCTATCGGAATATATCTGTCCCTAGCAGCCTATGCACACCGTTAAGGAAGTTCGTGTTTACTTGGACAACTGTGGAGGACAAAACAAGAATCATGTTTTGAATAGAGTATTTCTTGGTCCTATAGACCCAAGCCAATTCGAAAAGATTGAATAATACTATCCCATACCACGAGATTCCTTCATGCTGTGCGATAGGGACTTCACTATCGTTAAAATAGATTAAAACCATTTGATATCCCTTACAGTACACACCAAATGACAGAGATCATTACATCAAGTTCATCATGAAAATGTGTAAGGAAGGAAGTAAAAATCATAGATAGGAACATAGCTTTCTAAGAAATTCAAAGGCTGTATTGTAACAAGAAACCTTATTAGTGAGTTAGTGGTCCACTGTCTCATCTCACTGATCCTCAACCAGTTTTTCCAACATACCTAGCTTATGACTTAGAGAAAGTTCTTACTAAACCATAGTTCAAAGTTTGCAAAACATTTTTACAATACATAGGCTAGTAGTAGTAGAGTTTATAGAGTCTTAGGAAACTCTAATGAACTGGCCTACTGGTAATGTGAGTCAAGGGGAAGAAGAACATGACATTAATTAAGATACAGTGGTTAATTTGTCTTACAAAAATTAAAGCTATTTTAAAGTGTATTTTTTTTAAATTGTCACTTTTAGATTTTTTAAATTATTATTACCTAGAGGAAGAACATCAAGATCAAACTATATATGAGGAATTTTTCAGGTTTAAGAGAACCACATTTCAAAGGAACTTTTAAAAAAAAAAATTATTTAAAAAGTGTCATTTTTTATTTCACACTCCGGAAAGCAAACTAAAAGGTTTAAATTCGGACATTTTGATGATTTTTCTTTTTAATTGAATGGAAAAATCAAAATCGAAGCACCACAATTTGTTTTTTCAATTGCTTCCAAATATATTATATTTTTGTGATATTTTTCAAACTAGCCTTTCAAATAATAGAGTTTTTTGAGAATTAGGGTGAGCTTACTCAGAAGGTTTTAGTATTCCCCCCCGATTCAATTATTGCTGTCGAAGTCAAGGTTCTAAGATACACGGAACTAGATACTTTTTAGTTCCAATGATCAGCATGGAAGCTAGAAAGGGCTCGTATCTATACATGCACTTATTCCAAATATTGCAGAGAAGCTTCAATTACTACAGTTTTAATTGTATGGTTTTAGGTAATATGGTAAGTAGAGAAAATAATAAAGATTATCAATTAAAGGACCTTATTAGTTTAATACATTAAAATATAATAATTGATTGCTCATGATTGGAGATGCATCTAAATAAGCTTGGTTATGCAATAAATATATAATTTTTTATCAAATTTAGCTAGTTACACTGTGGTCTGTGGGAGGGGCTATACATATTGTGTAATATTTAAATGGTAAGACTATTACTATTATGAATAAAATGTATTAAAGGTTGAAGACCCTTAAGAAACAATCTTATCAGCTAACTTACGACACCCGAGGGAATTGGTGTTTGAAGCCTATTGGATGACATCATTTTACTGTTCAGTGACTGTGGGGAGGAGACACCCAAAATATCTTCTTAAATACAATGATGAAAGACCATTCGGGTTATATGCGTACATTAATTATACTAATGTATTAAGAATGAGAAAGGTTGAAATTACATTTCTCATTTAATTTATTTGAGGTATTTAATGTACACCTTTTTAACCAACTTATTATCAATCAACACACAAGTTTCTATGAGTGAGCGAAAAAGAGCCTACCAATTTTGCCGAGAAATATATTTTCACATAGGCTAAATTCTAAAGTTCTTTTACATACCATAATCTACATGGGACTGACGGCTTTACTTCCTATCCGAAGGAGGCTGTGCTACATATTTTTATCATTCAATAAAAGTCTGTCAACCCTGTCTAGGTTTGATCTCAAGAACATTGGGTCCTGAGGCGAGAACTTTACCGCAAGACCATTGAGGTCGATTCGAATATTAAAGAAAGAGTGGAAAACCATTTAGGAACATTGATACACTTGATCTCCCTCTTGTCGGCAAACCATTCCAACTTAAAAGAGTGACTCATTAGACCATGCAACCATCGATGAGGTTTTTATCATAATTAAAACAGGCTATTGTTAAAAATAACCGTGCTGGCCCACCAATAAGATAATTATGTATAGTTCTAAAGTACAATTACTTGATAAATCTTATACACCTGCCTAAAGATACAGTTTGAAGGTTTCATAGGAAAAAACTTTTATTTTGCATAAATATTTTATTAGGTACTTAATACATCCTATGCAGAATATAAGTCCTTTCAATTTGAAGAACAATAGTCATATACATTGTATATGATGATGCACTTGAATACAATATGATTAGTTAAAAATAAACTGAAAAGCATGTATATTATGTTTAATAGAATAGTCACAGTAGTGTGTGTGTGGTTTATACAGTTTATGTCTCACACAAAGTCTTTTATTGTAAAATATCAACTTTACTATAACACACAACTCTTATCAAAATAACATACAAGTGCGTCACTTTTTAAAGCATGTATCAGCACCATCCATAAAATTATGTACAACTTGTGTCAAAATATACTAGCAGTATTTACAATTGTTGTACAGCCTACTTTTTATTTTACAATTTGTGCAGTTTACTGTTAAATTAGTTATGATTATACGTAACTTCAGTAAATATGGCCTTAGACTCATGATATATATGGTACAGACAGGTTTGTTGAAACTATTTGCAAGGTGGATTTAAATTTGGTGCCTTACATCTAAAGATCAACAATAATCAAAACTAAATACTGTAAAAAAACAAAAAAACTTTAATAATATTGAGCCACAGGCTTAAATTTCCAAGTTTTAAGTGTATACTCTGAAATGTATTAAAATCTACATCTTGTGAGATATTAAGAAGATAGTAAATAAGGTATGTCTACTATGCAGGGAGCCGAACCGTAAACAAAACCGATAACCAAAATTAAGTTATTTTTAAGGAACCAGAATCTTAAAATAATTTGCTTGAGAACCACAATTGTTATTGGAATCAATATATATATTTAGTAGTGATGTGACCCCCAAATACCTCAAATCCGTAAGGATATTTGAGGATTTGAGAAAATATCGGTTTCTAAACTCAAATCCTTAGGAAAAAAAAAAGTTTTTAATTCTTCAGTTGAAATAAATTTTAGAGCATTAATAATGCTTATTGGTAGTTCGGAATCCATATAATTATAGAGTGAGTTTAACAACCAGACCCCATACCAGTAATTTAGTTCTTAGCTGAATGTATGAATGTAATAAAGACATTTTAGCAACAACAAAAAAGTTAACATTTAGTTACTATTTTTATTTTTTATTATTCCATTATATTTTTAATTCCTCTCTGCTCATAATTTTCTCCAAGATTCGGATTCGAATGTAAAGTGGAGATTTGGATTAGTAAAATTGTAGATTCGGCCCAACTCAAATATTTAGGTTCATAAAGATTCTTATGGTTCTTAAAGGTTATATACTTGTATAACTATTTTTTTAAACTTCATTTTATGTCCATATTACTTTGCCTTAATTTATCTTTGAAATACTCTCTTTTTCCATTTGTCAGGATATTTTGGTCAATTTAGGGTGTATTATAAAATTGTCAATGAGCACTAACAATGTGTATATACATGATTCAGATTGTATGTGTTTTTTTCCAAAAATTTTAGAAATATGAAAAGAAAAAAGTGTCTATAAGTAATTAATTTGAAAATTAGATGAAACTATTTTGCTAGATTATAACTCTTTTGGTTTTTAGCACTATATCTTATTGCTCATTTGGCTTATACGTTAATTGTGATTAATCTTTAGAGATGTGGCAGATAAAAATACATAAAATAATTTCCTTTTCAGATGAATAATGGTAAATAATTTGTCCAACTATTTAGCTTATGAATTATAATATTTCTGTATTTTTTTATACAAACTGTTTTATTTGGTTTTAAATTAATGTTTAATATATATATTTTTATTTTATAGTTTTATAATGGTAGTATAACAATAATTAAGGCAAGAGTTAAAAGAACCGATAAATATATTGGTACTACTCCCTGCTGCTATGTTACAGAGTAAACAAAGTGTTCATGAAAATCCCATAAAGCACAACTTATTAACAGTAACAGAAAACAGGTACACAATTTATAACTAGATACAATTTAAATTTACATTTCACAAATAACCTATATTATTAAGAGGATAATAGCATTGGATAGTTCTTTCTAGATACTATGTAGATGCCCAAATAACATATGTGGGAGAAAACCAAATATTTACCTGCTGGGTATTCATAAAATATTAATATAACATTGTGTGGATATTTAAAAAAAAAGTTTCTTGTAAAATTGTTTTTAGGACAATTAAAATAGGAAAAAGTTTATAATAAGAACAAAATTATTTCCTCTAATAGGTTTTACTAAAGTTCAATAAATTGATCTCTCACTAATGAATTAGTGTCTGTGGTAATCTTATCGAACAGCAAATATTTTTTCTATAGTGAAGTATAAAAAATATATATTTAAATTACACATATTTACAAATTGGAACTTGGTCCAAAAAAAAGTATATTTATAAAAATAACAGAGATGGGCCAAATCCCTTTTTTTTAAATAAAATGTGTGTTATGTATTTTCGTTTAACCATAAATTCAAATCAGAATTACAGAACCTATAAGAAAAACACTATTTTAATGCAATTTTACTAAAACTAAGAATAAAACTCTAAAAAAAGTTAGTTACAAGTTATAAACATTGAAATAAGAAACAATTATAAAAGGAAGGAAATCACCACAGAATACATTTCACACTTCATTTTTTACCTATATTAGCTATTGCCATGTAAAGTGCCTTTCATTTTTTATATATTCAGTTCATATTATTTATTACATCAGATATAAACTGTGTAGGTATTTAATTGTGCTATTTAAGGCATACCTACGCTAAATTACTATAGCTTACAAATTATGCTAAATACTACCATAGCTAAACAAAAACAACAAACATTAACAAAAGTCGATCTCATATGTTTACATTATTATCAGTGATAAACGGATGAGGCTTAGGTGAACACTCAAAGCACTTATAAACGATTTCTCAGACGCAGCCATGAGAAGGCATCACAAGGGCCCAACCCCCTATTCGCTCCTGTCCTAAATATTTAGGGACACTATCAACCTTTTAACTGTTGGTATGATATTTCCTCAAAACTTAATAATGATTCAGTAATTTCTGCATTGTATCAGCTAAAAATAAACAGCTTCAAATTATTTTTTTTGTAATTTTCAACTTTTATTACATAAAAATACTCGTACATTTTGTGTATAATGTAAGTTCATAAGTTTGTCTCTGATTTGACTTGGTTGGTTTTTGAGTACTTGACATAATCTTATTGCTTTACGACTATGTAATGTATCAAACTTACAATGGGTAAAAGCGGGCCAAAATTTTGTGTGACCTCACCCCTTCCATTATGTCTCCACACGCTAATGGATATGGCATTATCTGGCCTTGAATTCAGCAGTCTTTTACAGGTGCAGCACTAATTAGGATTTCTTGGACATTTTATGTTTTTATTGTTTAAAATAACAAAACCTAACCTAATATAACCTAAACTTGAGGGAAGGAACACGAGCCAAGTTAGTTGAGTGTTTCTTAACCCAAACTTATGTTTAATCAAGTCCTCTTCTCCGTGAGATCAGACGCATTAATAGTAGATATAAAAAAAAAAGCTGTCCTTAGAATGACATATTTCTGTGAACACTCAACACTAATAGTTCATGTGGAGGCCTCAAAGTCACATAAAAACATTAAATCATTAAATCTATATCTGCATCATTTCTAACAATCCCTTAACATTGATGAATAAAAGTATCTGATAGGGCCTACTGGTAATGTGACTTCATAGAGATAAATAGCTAAAATTAATTTGCAATTATTAGTTATTAGTACAAAGAGAAATAATGTGAAATCTAAATCATAATAACCTGGTTTAGAATATAAAAAAAACAGAGCTCATTTAAATTCAAATAATAAAATATACTTAGAAAGTTGATTTGCCAATTATGAAAGAGTAAAACTTTGTTACTTGGTTCTTGGAAGTTTTCAACATTAATTATATTTCTTAATACAAATTTTATAAAAAATAATTTAAAGACCAGTGAAGAAATAATATTATTTTACTAGATGTGAATCAAAATTGCCTTGTCTCTGCTTGGTATTTATTTAAGAATAAATTTATTTGTAAGTAAGATTCTTGGGTTTTGTTTATGCTTTGTTTGGATATTTGACAACAAACATATTTAAATGGATAGAGTAAGACCATTGCATATTTTTTTTAAACAAATCTAAAATTGTTAGGGGTCTGTAAGCTCAAATTGTTTTTCATTAGATTTGAGCTCAAGCAAGTGTCTCAGAAAGAGTTTGAGTGTTGAGTTGAGTCAAGGTGGAGCTCAAATTAAGACTTATCTCATTAAATACACAATTAATAATATTAGTTATGGTTCGATTTTATATTCCTCAAATACAGCTTTAAAACAATATTCATAAAAATGGTGTTCCGTGTTGGGCTTTAGATGTAAAAGAAATCTCCAATTCCTTTCCATTATGGGGTACAGTTATCAACGTGTTGCTGACCTTGACATTAGTCTAGAGCAGGTATGTCAAACTTGCAGACTGTGGATCTTATGATGACTGTTCTTATTTTAATAAACGTCAAGGTAATACAACATTTTGGAATGTGATATTTGAGAGTTTGACATAATTTGGATAATCCTGACATGTGAGGTTGGTGAACTGAATCTATTTTTTTTCTTCGGCGCAGATCAGTCCCCAAAAAGTTAAATTTGTGCACCAAATATGTGTGCGCAATGTTAAGCAGCACATATAGTACATATGGTAACAATTGTTTTCTTACATGAAAAGGAATCAAACAAAAGCGCAATCTCGGCTTATGGACACACATTAGTCAACATTTTGAAATTATTGACTTTGGCATAAGATTTAAAGTCCGACATTAACACTATTGTTGCAACATTAATGCCTATGTTGAAAATAAAAGGTTTGGTAAATTATTATTATTAACACCGCGTCTTACTACCCGTTCGGGTTATACGCACTTACGCTAATGTGTAATGGTAGGGTGATTGTGAGATGAAATGAAGGACCTACAGTTTAACGCGGGATCCGAACCACGGTGGAGGCCTGGCATTCCCAAGGTTTGGTAAAAATTATACAATTAGTCCAAGTGGTTTATGAAGGGGGCCTGTTTTTTTTTAAAAATAATAATAATATGATACTAAGTTGAAATTATTTTTACTCAAGATCATAACAATACTTTTTTTTTAATGCAGCTCCCTCTGTATTTTTAATGATCAAACACGTTTGACTCCCTTTGTAGGCCTATATAAAGCTCGCTCCTACTATAAAAAGAAGTTTAAGCAGTATTTTAAAGTTGTTACTAGTATACGTTTGTACTATGATGTACTTGATACTGTTTTGCACAAAGTTATTTATGATATACCAGACCTACAAATAAATAGCTTACCATACCTTTATTACTTGTATCTCCTACAACCTACAGTATTAAAATCATTGCAACTACAAGAGGATCTGATTAATTTGACATTGGTTAATTCGAATAGTTGAATAATTTAAACCCACCAATATTCCATTATTCCTCATGAAATTCCTACTAAACCAATGGTAAAAAAATAACTTGTGATTCGAATTTTAGAATAAATTATTTGGATAGTTTGAATCTTACACATTGTTAATTTTTGAGTTATTACTCATTTCAACCCTAACTTAACAATCCTTATTAAATTCCCCCTTATGCCAAGAATGTGAAATAAAGTTTTCTATAACAAGGGATGTGTTGGCATGGCTTTCATCGCTTCTGCGAGACACTGTAATCACGTGACACCCAGCCCAAAAGAAGTTAAGATTTCATGTTGTGCACTTCAATGATAAAGCCCACAATTTTTATATGTTATCTTTTTACAAGTTTTTATATTCAGTGATTACATTTTTTTTGCATGTTTTTTTATATAGCATATATAAAATGTGTGTGTATATGTAGCATATTTTGAGGTTATTGATTTTATTGCATACCAGCTGTGTATATTCCATTCACGGTAGGAATTACTCTCTGTAAGGTCTTTTTTCATACCAATATCCTACTATATAATAGATTTCTGGCAGGGAAAAGGACCTTTCAGAAGACAATTCCTACGGTAAACGGACTTTAGATACTCATAAAAATTGTTAATTTGAATTTGGGATATTTTGAAGAAAATTGTAACGCATGGAAGCAAGTATAATGGCCTAATATTCATTGTGTTACTCTTCAGTGTAAAAGTCAATTTTGTTTTTTTGCCTTATTTATTATTATTCCTAATCAACATGAGAATTTCTCACCTTAGGTATCCAAACATTATTGTAGCTATTAGTTTGAACTTACATTGGATTTTTTTTATTTATGTTTATTTTAATAGCCAGTGATGGGTTTGTATTAATGTAGTTTACTGTTGCTGATAATGAAGTAACCAAATAAAAAAAAGTAAATTATTTATAATTTACTATGCATTTAAGTTTACTACCTAATCTTATAATTTATAATGTTATTTATGATATAATGTTGGTTTATAAAATGTAAATGAACATTTTTCATAACAAAACAAATACAAAATAAATATTTTTGTTATAAAAAGGGTATAGTAAACAATTAAAAAAATGTTAAAACAAGATGTAAGATGCAGAGCGCTTTTTGGAGGGTAGGGGGGAAACATAGAGGGTGGGGGCATGAGACTGTGTGGTTTGTAAAAAATATATACAATTAACAAGTTGTATACTTTTTTACAATACATACCAAACAAGTTATTTCAAATTTAATTTTTTGGTTTGTACAAACCACTGAAATTTCTAACAAAGTTTTAAAAAGTTAACTTGAAATAGTTTTAAATCAATAAGTTACAGTGACATATGCAATTAGCTCCACAAAGCAACTCTATTTAAAAATACACTATCACAATAATGTGAAGTAAAAAATAATTACTGTATGTTTGATAAAGGTAACCTTATTATCATATCATGTTCATTTGATTCTGAAATTTCATTTGAATATGAAAAGTGGTATTTTTCTACGACAGCTGTCAGGGAGGGACAGTCAGTCCAATTTTCTTAGAAAAGTTAAAGTAATAGATCTACTTTCCCATATTCCAATGTAAGGTCATAGCAGCTGTCACTTTTATAAATATAAAATAGCAATAAAATAACATTAAAAATATTTACTGCAATTTCTATTTTATTTTTTATAAAAGGCCATTCCTATGTAAATTAGACTATACAGTATATTAAGAATGATAGGCATTTTTTTAAATTACTAAAAAGACCCCCCATTTAGTACAGTAAAATAAATGGACAGTGTTTAAAAAAGTAAGAACACATATTCACACAAAGTACTCATCATTCTGATCTAAATAAACAGATTTTTGGTTTTTTCATTTTACACACAGTAAGAAAATAGGTAGTGTATTGATTTTTAGGTGAAAGCATTAATAATATTACATGCAATGGTGAGCTGTAAGAGGCTTGCATGGGCTCATGCGAGCCCCTTGTTAACTTTTCCTGAAATTTGCAAGATCAATGTTAATATTTTCACCAAAAAATAAAATATAATACAAGCTTTCAGTGCAATGAATACAATTGTTATGTCGAAAATAACATTTCTGACCATAAAACACATTTCTAATTTTGACAATCAATTTAAATGGGAATCCACTGGATGAATTTAATCCCTCCCTATGTTAAATCTTTTATCAGAAGTCGTCGGTCGCCTACGGAACCAAATACAAGACCAGAAAATAGCAAGGAAGAGAAAATATCACTACTATATGGCATTTTTGGGATAGTGTTTTTTATAGTTAAATATTATTCCATCTAATGATCTTTGAGATTTTGTTTTAACTAATAAGACATTTTTTTCTCTCCTGCATGTATGTGGCATAACATGCATAAGATATTTTATCATTACACTAATTAAATAAGCCAGAATATTTTGAAAATAATATTTTTTCATAGATCCGTATTTATTTTTTAACACCTGTGTATAAGAACCTTATTTGGAAAAATTTTGTTACATTTTTAATGTGTGATTTAATCAACGACGTTAAAACCTTTTCCTGTATCATTTTATTAATATATTCATAAACTCAAAATAAATTAATAAATCAAAATGTTATGAGACCATTGTTAAAATGGTCAAAAATCATCACTGATTACATGTATTATACTATTTTAATTCAGGGTACAAAATATAGATAAAGTGTTTTACATAAGTTGAATGAATGAAGCTAGTTGTTTAGTTACTAACATACTAACACTTCATAAGAGCTGCGTAGCAAAAAACTTGTAGGAAAATAAACTTATTCTAATTATCAATTATCAATTAATATTTCGCCAATAAGCTTACAGTGGTTGACTAAAGTGTTTAAAACGCACTATAAAGTTTATACTGTAAACAAATAAAGAACCATTATTATTATTATTATTAATGTTATATATGAGACAACCTAAAACACATGCTTATTAATAGGCGTGGATTTTAAAAGGTGCCATTAAACAAATAATGAAAGAACAGCAAGTGCATAAGTAAACAAATGAGCACTTTTCATTACACAGGGCAGAATATTCACTTTATCACAGGACAATGTTCTCGCCTCTTTTGTATCACATTCAATACCTGATGGTTGATACCATTTCAAACTCACCAAATACAGTAGAGGGGTCATTTTAAATACACTGAGAGAGAAAAAAAAAATATAGTTGACACTTGCTTATCGGATTAGGGGGAAAAATTGCAAAGATATCTGAAAAAGAAAAACCCAGATAATCTAATTCAATGGTAAACTTTATATCGTGTCATTTCATATATTATAACTTTCTTAGCAAACAGGTTTATTTAGAAAAATTGTTTTTAATATTAGTCAGACAATAATATAAACTGTGGTCTTTGATAAAGCTGCACTTTTACTCAGAAGCCTAATTTACATGTAGCCAAAAAAGTGAAAGTAATAAAAAGAAATTGAAGAAACGGGTGAGTAAGCTGCAAAACAACACAAACATAATTGGGAGTGTACTTTAGTTAAATCTGTGATAAAAAAATGTTCTTAATATAGTTTTATATTTCTAATTAGCTTGTTTTTACAAAATATAGCCTTTCGTCTAGTTTTGATATACCGTAACACCTCGCTGCTATTTTACTGTTGCAATTTACACTTTAAAACATTGTATTAGGTACTTTAAGGACAATGTACTTTCTTTACTAAGTTGCAGGTAAAGTTCTAAGAAAGCTTTGATACAGTGCATACAAAAAGCTTGATTCATAATCCTAAAATTAAAAGTTAACAATTTAGGCCACTACACATTAAGACTATTATTGATTCATCCTAACCTAAGATCTGAAGTGAACAAACCTTTCCAAATCACTACGCGAAGGATACATGAGAATACATGATTCGTGGAATATTAGTGCAATATTTTAAACAGTTGTGACCATGTATAGTCAGTACCATAGTAAAGTAAGTCTCTACAAATTTTGGTATCCTGTCTTATGTTTAACAAAACTCGGTCCACACTCAGCAAAGGCCATAAATACATGAGAAGCACTCAACACTCACAACCAGCACTTTAACACTACTGAGAGGAACTGTTGACTGATCGTTGCTGACTTGAGGCTAACATGTGATAAGGACTGTACCATGTGGTTCCTCAGCGCTGCTCGAGGAGTTTATTGGTATTCAAATAGCGCTTGCAAAACTTAAAGTATAATTTCTAAATAAAATAAAGTGATGATTTTAGTTATAATAATTTTTTAATTTTATTTTAAAACAAGTTTAATACAAAATATATAAGAGACTATTTAGTGAAAGGATACCAGTGAAAGTCTGTTCAGTAGCAAATCATAGCATGGACTTCCACATTGCTTTGTTTGGATCAGGTCTCGGCTTAGGATGAATCATTAACAGTACTTGAAAATAAGACCAAAACTATTAATGTAGCCGCTCATATATTGCCATATTGAATAATCCTATTTAATTATACATCATGAAAAGAGATTATTTTGACAAATTTAATCCTGATATATTAGTATGTTTGATCCTGAGTATTTCTAATATTGCCTGATTAATTAATTATAATAATAGGTGTTAATGTGATATATAAATGGAATTGTTTAAATACTCACCGACTGAAAATGACTCAACAATTTTATAGATGAACTATTTACCGCTAGAGGACTCTACTATTAACATTTATGATTGGCTAGAAGGATCATGTTAAGTTTAAATTGTAAATGATTAAATCATAAATACACATAATATGTTCATAACTCATAATTTTATGATTGTGAACCAAGCTTTACAGGTTGTGAATATATAATTGTAGCCAGAGCATGATATTATGAATATATGAGGGGGTTTAGCCATGTTGGTACACAGAGTGTCGTCAGATGAGGCAACTACATATACTTTACCTGTAGTTGTAAATGGCTCGCTCCTTCTCCGTATTCATGTGAACAATTCTACTCACAGAGGAAGATCCATTGGAAATAGGTGGAGGTTGTCCAAAGTAAATATCAATAAACTGTATTGTGATTTGTGTGTAAAAAGTATTTATTATTTAGCTAATTATTTTATGATGGTTTAATGAAGACCAGAGTCCATATTTGTTTATTTTATCACTTTCTCCTGGCTATGCTCATAAAAGTTAAAATATTTTCCTGCTGTTAATAATAGATGTGCAGTACTAGAGAAACTACACTCCAATTTGCCTGGAGGGGAATCTCTTAGATGGGGAGCAAATTGATTAATCCAAAGGTTTTTAAAATAGGTGATGGGGCTGGGGGGGGGGGGGAGGGAGGGGGGGGTTGGGTACATTGCTCCCCTTCCCCTGATAGCTTGCTTGGGAGGTGTGTGGGTGTGTGTGTGTGTAAGGTGAGAAGAGAGGGAAAGATTGAAGGCATGTTAAAATTGCGCAGAGATTATATCATGATTCTCTTGATCAGTAACATTGAAAAAGTCTCACACATGAATCCAACAAGTCCTTAATATATTGTTTTGTAGTTATGTAGGAGAACGGAATATGACTGTAGGGAAATAGGGAAAAACAAGGACAATCTCCAAGCTAGGGTCTTCCAAGCAACACTCCACAAGTCAACAATAATTGAAGTTATTAACATATTTTAAATGGATTTGATAGTTAAATTAATTAAATTTGTGTGTGTGTGTGTGTGTTCAAAAAGCAGTGAAGAAGGGGTGTTCAAAGGTGCGCGAGTATTTCCATCTCGGTGTCGTTGCCATGCTGGTTACTGGTACTTCCGCCGATCGTGGTGGTGGATCCAGACACTGTCACAATGACGGGACTTGGTTCACTGCTTGTCTGCACTATGGTCACCAGGTTGCCAGGGTCTTTCATCCCACCACTTTTATTGAGGGGCATCCTTAGGGACACATCATCTGGACCTATAAACAAAAAAAATTTAATTTTATCCTTATTTAGCCGCATGATTGAATGAAGGGTTAGATTGCCTGGCAAGTTCAAAACTCTGGGTTTCTGAGTGGTAGCATTATTTCCAGGGATATGGAGTCGGTATGCCAAGCCTTCGACTTATCTATATTTATACCGACCAACTCCAATTACATAAATGGCTAAAGTATATTAATTAGTAATAATAAATTTACTGCATTATAATGCTCCAATACATATTATTTTATGGGAAGCTTCTTTGACAGCGTGAATGTATATTTAAATAAATGTGTTAATCCAAATTACAAATGTTAGTCCTAAATGATAAAAAAAAAGTAACAAAATATTGTTATATTATTATAAGTTCTTTATTTTGAAACGGGAGTTGGAGTCGGTACCTTTTTATCGACTTAGACTCCACCCAAAATTGCTTCGGACTCTACGGCCCTGATTATTTTCAAACATCATTTTCAATCCTTCAAACAAGCTAAATCTTGTTGAGTTAATTGCAATTCATTCTCCAGTTCCTATCAATATCCTAGTGTTTTTTTAAGCTGCTTATTGCTAATATTACTGTTAGATTTTATGAATAAAAACTTCTCTAGTAAAATATGAAGATTAAAAATAAAATAACTTTAGTAGGCTTATTAGTAAGGATTTATCGTTGAAAGCTTTCATTCCAAAACCTACATGTTTTCATCTCCTTCTTAAATAAAATGTAAATATTGACTGTTACTTTTGGTTTCAATCAAAGTTTACTGTTTGCTCTTGTTTTAAGAAGTTTATTGGTTAGTTGTGGACTATATTCCTCTATGCACTTCCGACCTGGGCTCCATAAGCACTGCCCAATAAAGGTGCCACCTCGACCCTTCCATTGCATAAATGGCAATACATTGAGACTCAATAAGTACTGAAGGTAACATAAGACCTTAAAAACGTGTTTTCTTCAAGTATGAAGATATATTTTATTTTTTATCATTGTGTGTTACTACCAGTTTGGGTTATAAGATTATGTACTAATTACAATAATAGTTTTAGGGATTAGGAAAGTTATAATTAGAGGATGTGCACCCGCGTTTGTGTGGAGGGAGAATGGGAAACTAATTTTAGGAAAACCACCCTCAGTACACCTGATCGAGATTTGAGCATCAATATCCCCTTCATCGGCGGTATAATCTACTGGGAGAGTTGCGCATTAGACCACGCGACCACCTAAACGGGTAGCATAGAATTAAATTATCTACTTATAACTAGGGGGAGAAAAAAAAATATACAAATTTTGATCCATATTTTATGCTTTTTTTTAATAAAACTTTTTCAAGAGAAAAAATACAAATGAAAACATTTATTGAAACAATGGTAATGGTACTATATAGTGCCACCCCCTCCCCTTCTTTCCATGGTGCCCTGAGAACGTGCTTGTATCATCGCTTAATGGTTAGTCCAGGCCTGCCTCATAAACAAAGAACAACCTAATCTACATAGACAAAAGGAAAGTTTTTGTGTTGAATTGGTACCCATGTTTATTATAAAAGAAGATTGAATATCCCAGATTTGAACAGACATAAAAATATGGATCAATTTCAAGCAGTTGATGTGGAAACTAGAAGTTCAGTTTATACAGGTTATATTGGGACTTGTAAATTAACTTTAATTTATTTGTAATTACAGAAGTAAATACAAATGCCCAAAATATATATTGCTACTAGATCGTTAAGAATAAAAAAAAAGATGCAAACAATGCATTTTTGACTAAAATTTTCATTGCTATAAATCACCAGATTCAACTACATTGATTCATGGGACAATTATTTGGATTTTTGAGTTATTCATCTCATGTTGTTTCATGACCAAACAAGAGCATTACATATTTGTTTAGTAGTAGCAGTGTAAATAATTGTCTAGTGTGTTATTTTCATATGGCTGTTTTCTGATCATTCCTATAATAAAAAACTATGTGACCCAACCAAATGTGAAACCAGTTTTTTTTATCGCGTCTTACTTATGTAACAATTACGCTAATTACATTGCTAGTTTTTAAAAAGTAAGAGTGAAAATAAAGTTTATCTGCTGAGGTGCAGCCTTAAGTGTCCCTTAAGACCAAATACCAGTAAAAAAAATTGAATTATTAGTCAATTGACCTGGTGGTGCGAGCTTGATGTTGTCCAATCTATCAGTTCTTGGGTCCCCCATCACACTGATGACGTTCACCACAGCGCTGCCCCCACCCGGCTCGGACAAACTTAGCGAGGGATCTCGACTGTGCTCTGATGCGGAGTGCCCGCTAGGGTCCAGCGTAGGACGTGTTGAGCTGGTACGGGAGCGATAGCTGGGTGGCCGACTGTAGTCAGACTGGCACTGATCCCCTCTACGCAGGCCCAGTGGAGCCCTAGCAATATAAACAAATAAGGGTTTACTTTACGGCTACATATTCACAGTAAAATAATGTTAGCTAACTTACAAAACCTTCTAACATCAACACCACCAAACCATCAAAATTAGAAGGTTTTGTTTTATTCTCAAAGAAGATCTCTGCAATTCAATAAACGATAAACCAACAATAAGACGGCGTCTTTAATATTTCTGCATCTGTTGATGCCATTAACTCTTATTATTATTAGAACTGCGTCTTACTACCCATTCGGGTTATACACACTTAAGGCAATGTGTAATGGTAGGGTGATTGTGAGATGAAATGAAGGACCTACAGTTTAACGTGGAATCCGAACCACGGTGGAGGCCTGGCATTCCCCACATTCACAAAATGTCTTGTCAGAGGTGAATGAAGGGTTTGGTAATCAGATAAATCTTTGCCGCGACCGAGGATTGAACCCCGGCCGCCAGCACAGAAGTCTGACACCTTACCCCTAGACCGCCAGGTCACCCATTAACTTTTAACACGAAATAATAGTGTTAAGAGATTTTTGGAGTAAGATAACAATGGCATTGTATTTTAACAGTTGACAGGTAAAAACTACTTTACTAGCTATTAATTTAAGGAACACATTTAAATTGTTATATGTAATTTGAAATTTGATAGATATAAACATCTGTTGGTCAATTAGTCAAGATAAATGAGTTGATGGAGTGGAAAATAAATTTCTCCTTACTTAAATAATAATGACTATCACTAGAATTACTTTACTAGCTGCCTACTTTAAATGTTGACTCAACTATTTCATAATTCATGTGCAAACAAATCCTTGAACATCAAGCAAAAGCTACACAAGTTGGTTAAGCTATTTTTAGGATACATAATCTATTTAATATTAATCATTATTAATAAATAAAAAACATTTATAATGATGATAAATAAATAATATGTATATAATTTAAACTATTCCTATATAATAAATAACAGTCACTCTAGCTCTTGTCAAATGAGTCCTTTGTGATCAATTGTTTCAATGTTTGACACTGTCTCTGATAAAATTTCCCCTCACACTTTTCCCCGGGCCAAATGAACACTTCACTATTCCTCCCCCTCAAAAATGTGAATATGTGAGCCTCCTTGAGGATTGCTTTTTTTTTTTTTGCGGATAGACATGCCCTTGAGGGACTTTCCCATTCTGCTCTTTTAGAGATTACTTTGACGGGATGGACTGAACTCATTTGAGTTTGGTGAAGATTCTGGGATCCTCCAAATGTCTCTCCAGATTTTTCCTTTCATTGAGAGTAGGGGGTAGAGTCCTGCCACTCTCGTTGCTACCAGGGAGCGAGGTCACACCACTCACATCCTCCAACTGCTTGGGCAAGAAAGAATGTCTGGGTTACACCCTCAAGGCTGTTTATTTCATTCAATAATCTGTAGGATACTATTTGGGTCAAATGTCCTTTTTTTTTTAATGATATTTCGGTTTGCATTTAATCTCCTGCCTAGTACTCTATGCACTTCCTCATCGATTCAATTTGCTTTATATTTGATGAACTGTTCAACTAAAACTTTCTCCCATTCCTTGAAATGACATTCCCTTTTTTTTATACCTTGCTGAATTTAGGGTAGTAGTTGTTCTCTGTCGTCGACATTCTTAACCCTAATGTTGATTAGATCCAGCCAAGTGTGCAGGGCTATACCTAACATCAGCTTCGCTGGGGTTACTTGAGTTTTTAGGTGAGGGTTGTTTTGGTAGGCTAGTATAAATTCCATCATCGCCATGGACAAATTGATTCCTTCAATTTAAGCTACGTATGCATGCAGTTGTTTGGTCTAGTCTGTTTTTGGCTTGTCTGTTAGTTGCGGGATGATATGAAGCCCCAGCCCTACATTCTATGCCATTTATTAAAAAAAGTTCTCTAATTTCTGTAGAAATAATTAGCTGACTACTATTACCAGATATTAAGACCTCTGGGTATCCAAACCGAGGGAAAAAAATGCATCAAGGGCACAAATTGTTGTCATGGAAGTGGTCGACTGCATTTAACATGCCTCTAACCATTTACTGTGAGCATCAACTACAAGTAAGTAACTCATATCAGCTAGAGGTTTAAGGAAGTCGATGTGGACCCTATTCCACGGTGTTGCCAGCCACTTCCATGGCATCAGACAGCTTTTCTGAGGTGATTCCTGCACTACTCGACATGTGTGGCATCACAAGACTTAGTTCTCAATGTCCTTGTTCATGCGTGGCCACCAAGTATTTCTTAGCTGATAGCTTAGTCTTGACCACTCCTAGGTGCCCAAAACGTAGCTCTCTTAAGGATTCTGTCTCGAAGATCAATCTGCTTCCGGGAAAAATTCACCCGCCTCCAACATTTAGTTTGTCTTGTATCAACTTAAAAGTGGGATAGAGGATTCCTAACTGCTGTTGGCCAACAATTAACAATGTTCTTTGCCAACTTGCTCGGATCTGTTCTGCTCTGTAAAGCTTGAATCACACGTATGCTGAAAATAGAAAGAAGAATCTGCCTGTGAGTGGCACAACAATTCCCCCATGAGGCGTTGCAACACTAGCTTAAAACAGCTGATTATAACATATTTTATTTTCTAGTGTGTAAACATAAATTTTAGATCTGTCTCCCAATGGAGGTTTTCAAATTATAATGCTGTGTCACGACGAAATCCAATACATTGATACACATGTTTTACATTGTTGAGCTATTTCAAATCTCCTCACTATGACCAACAAAGCTGTCTGTTCGCTTCTGGCTGTACAGAGCATGCCTTGACAAATGCGCATGTGCACTGATTTGAGCTGGTTGGTTTTGATATTTGATTGGCTCTCCTGTGCTGAACATCTCAGGCAGAGCGGACGAAGTAGAGATGAGATGAACTTTAGCATAACAGCTTAGGCCATTGAGGTAAAATCTTGTAATTGGCTTAAAGCTCGCCAAGTGACCTTGTTTCTGTTCTGTGTTTGCTTTTTGGCTAACGTGTGAACCCAAAATAGGTTTACTAATTTTCTGTCCAGATTACCGAGCTACTCCTGGTTACTCTGATAATAATGTTGAGCAACACTTTCATGTTCCAACTCCTGTGGCCAGGTATGAACAAACTTTATTTGGTTGTCAAAATTCAGTAGGAAATACTCATTGTTTTAGAAGTGATTTGGCCCAAAAATTGTAATCAGTGACTTGTGGTTTATTTTGAGCCTAAATTTCTCCATCTACAAATATTTTGCACATTTTTTTACTACAAAAACCAAGCAGGTGATATTCCAAATGGAATGGGGGTGTAAAAGTATAACCCTTTGTGAGGGCTGACTGTAACAATCTCTCTGGAAACTTCATCTAGTAGTCCATGCTGATATGCACTTCCCAAATCCAATTTTGAAAAGAGCATGCTGCCTTGGATTTTCTGAAACACTTCTTCTACTCAAAGTAGCGGATAACGGCCGACCTCCAAAAATGAGTTTAATCTCACTTTAAATTCAGATAGATAAGGTAGTAGGCAATGAAGTAA
This sequence comes from Timema poppense, assembly GCA_902141375.1. Lineage (NCBI taxonomy): Eukaryota > Metazoa > Arthropoda > Insecta > Phasmatodea > Timematidae > Timema > Timema poppense. The sequence continues at coordinate 86,190 of CABFOV010000624.1, read as the reverse complement.
ATACCCTACCTGAGAGTACTATCATAATGATATGAGGCAGTGAAGTATATACGCTACCTGAGAGTACTATCATAATCAGATGAGGCAGTGAAGTATATACGCTACCTGAGAGTACTATCATAATGAGATGAGGCAGTGAAGTAGATACGCTACCTGAGAGTACTATCATGAGATGAGGCAGTGAAGTAAATACCCTACTTGAGAGTACTATCATAATGAGATGAGGCAGTGAAGTAGATACCCTACCTGGGAGTACTATCATAATGAGATGAGGCAGTGAAGTAGATACGCTACCTGAGAGTACTATCATAATGAGATGAGGCAGTGAAGTAGATACGCTACCTGAGAGTACTACCAGCATGAGATCTGTATGTGGGAGGTGGGGACACTGTATGAGTTGGGCCACCAGTCCCTGAATGACGGTCCAACAGCAGTAGTCTGAGGCGGTACTCCTGCATGGAGGCTTGGTAGGAGGGGGGCGGTGGCCGGTACTGGAACTCTGGATACATCATTGCTATAAACACAACAATAATAATACTATAGTATTCTATGTTTTTAAAAATAATTTTATTTGGAAACATTTGAGATCAGCCCCCTTTGTTAAGATATGTATTTTATTCTCTTCTGTGTAGTAATAACCAACCTTTTGATTATAGGAACTCTTTCCCTAGCACACAATTCAAAATCAATGCATTTGCAAATAAAATATTTACTTTTGTGTAAATAAACTTTCAATATTAAGGTCCTATTAATAAGATTGGTAGATTTATTTTCTTTCAACTTTTACTTTTTCACAACTTCTGGGTTATTGTTCAGCCCTAACAGAAATAATGTGTACAGTGTAATTACGAAATTAGTAAGGCGGGCAACTTTTAATATGCCTAATGTATTTAATAAATCATAAACACTATCTACAATATATTCAATATAGGTATTTTAGAGATATTTATAAATTACCAACTCTATCAAACTAGGAACTTTAAAGTTTATTACTACACTTACAAAAGTATGCCACCTATCCCCATCTTGAGCAAGTTCTATCCAGTCCACCTCATTACATCTTATCTCGTTTAGGTCCATTCTAATGTTATCCTCCAATCTGAGTCTAGGTCTTCACAATAATCTATCCTAATTGGATTTGCCAGTCAATACCTTGAACAAGGTTTTAGACTATCCCATTCGTGCTGCATGTCCGAGTCACTGTAATCCAAGACTTCCTAACAATGTTTTGTAATGAGTTCAGGGTACTTAAATCATCAGTATGTAATCTCCTACACTCCCCAGTAGCCTCATCCCAATTTGGACCAAATATCTTCCTAAGCACGTTGTTTTCGAACGCCGTAATTTTTTTTTTCGAGCATAGAGAACAACCGGTGATTTAAAAAAAATTTATTGAAACATGGTTTTAAAGATTTAATCCCCTTTAAAACAGTTTTAATTACTTTTCAAGTATCCTTCTTATATTTATGTTATCATAATTCATATCTAAATTTTAATTCTGAATCGGGTCGGTTAATGATTTGTTTTTAATTCATCAATAGATATCAAATTACTATATAGAACCAGGATGGCTCAAAGGTGTAGCAATGGTGCACAAAGCCAAAGCCCCGGGTTCAGTTCCCGTGTCCGAGTTGTCAATTTTTCCCTTAATTGAAGTTCATTCAGCTCTCAGGACTGTTCCTGTGCATAACCATCATGTATCGGTTTGTAATACTCGTGAATTAATATTACAAGAATGAGATTAATATTAAGAAATAAATACTAAATAAAAAGGTTTTAAATTGACTATAGATTGATGTTATTATTTAATAGTTGGTAGAAAGAAATTATTTATTAAGATTATGTATTGCAGGCCTCACAAATTTTAAAAAGTAATAACTTTCTAATGACAAAATAAATTATAACATTACAAAGTGATGTAAATCAACTATTCCTAGTGCAGTAAAAAAAAAGTTAGCTTGCATCTTACCCACATCCATGGCATTGCTAGCAAAGACCTTGATTGAGTTTTCTACAGGTATTTTAATAAATAATCTCCCACTCTGCCTCCAGGCAAATGTGAATACATTTTCTCTAAATTCTACCTTAATTGCTACTACCCCAATACTGTAGTAAGACATGGGGCGTAACAAAAACTAGCAACATTGTTTATTTTTATTCATTTATTTGAGGTATTTAACGTGCACATTCTGAACCGACTTTGACTTACAAACTAACTTAAATCTAGAACAGACACAACATCCAGCCCCCAGCCGTTAATTCAACACTGTGAAAGGGGAAACCAACATTTCAACAATGATAAATACATCTTAGTGGTGGGCTGGAAAAAAAGAAAAGGTGTTAGTAAAACTATGTTACATGGTTTAAATTTATATTTTGAAAAGAGTGATGGTAGTATGAATATAAATAAGGACTAAACTAATTACTCCCCAACTATGTATAGCATTTGTGTTTGGTTGAGAATGTGTGAAGAAATATTCCTTAGTCACTTTCAATAAATATTATCTCACATCCAACAAGGTATCTGGGAAATTATATAAAAATATTACTTTTGTACTAAAAAATGTATAAAAATAATATTTTCTTCATCCCTTATTGACAGTAACACAACTGGTATTAGTTTATTAATTTCTTTTTAAAATAATTACCTGGTTTCAATCCCTCTTCTTTTTTTTGTATTGAAACAAATAATATGATCAAACTGTTTTGCTGGTATCAATTACAGTTTTTTCTCAAGTAAAATACAGAAAACTGCACCATGGTATTACTTACCTAATGGCTCGTTTACAATCAGTCACACCTGTTTGTAAGATACACATTCGTAAGTGTGTACGTCCACAGTAATATGTTAGAATTGTTCGACCCCCTTGTTGGAAGTATATGGACATTATGTATCTATTATGTTTACCACTTATGTTAGCTTGCATACAGCCAATCAAAATAAAAAGTATGCGTACTAGGCCCTATTGTATTAAAAAAAAGTTATTTGGGCTAGGATAACAGCTTAGTAAATATATATTAGAGTATTTTGCATTAAAAAAAAGCATTAATTATGTAATCATGGTTAAACTATTGAAGTTTACAAATAATATATTATAAATTATACATCCTTTTTTTTAATATGAGTACTACCCTACATAATCCCTATTTGTCCACTTTAATATGACTTTGATCATGTAGTGTATTGGTTGATTGGTTTAAATTACGTCTATCAACATTTCATTATAGACAGTCCCAATATTTCATTTTATTATAAAGTCTTTGTTACATCGCCTGACATTTCATTGAAAAGTCTTTGTTATGCCTACCAACATTTAACTATAGACAGTCTTTGTTACCACCCCCCTCCCCCTGACATTTAATTGTATACAGTTTTGTCACGTCTTCCTACATTTAATTGAGTGCCACAAGGTTTGGTCCTTGGTCCTCTCCTTTTCTCAATGTTTATAAATGATCTCCCAAGTTGTTTGCAACATTCTCAACATCATCTATATGCCGATGATTTCCAACTTTATTAATCATCCTCTCTTTCTCATATCGATAGTGCCGTGGATCATATGAATGCTGACGTAAGTGCAACACATAATGGGTCACCACAAAATAGTCTTAATGTCGATCATAAAAAAAACTCAATGAATGGTTTCAAGCGAAAAGTCTCAAATAATCTGTGTGTGGAAGCTCATTCGTGAGATTGAGGAGCGTGAGATGTAATCACACCTTTTTGTGTGTATGTGTGTGCGTGCGTGCGTTCTCATATTACGTAATCCTTGTGTGTGTTTGTTTGTATTTATTGGGTTGTAACACAGTTTACAGATATTTGCGTGAAGCACATAGAAGATACACACAACGAACACCAGCCACCAAAGGACTCTCGATCGTAGACCGGCATAGTACTAATCATTGTGTATTTTAGCTCTAGTTTTTATACATTTTTTGGGTGTTTTTATGTATATTATGTTTGTTAATCTTCATTTTAATTGTAATCTTAATTGTCGACAGTGTTGGTTTCAAACACAACACACCTCTCAGGTGTGACCGATTGTTGTGTCGCTATGTAGGATCTTACCAGCATAGGGATGGTGGGGCCGGCCGTAGCTGGGGGGCAGACGAGGGACAAACCTCCTGTTGGGCTCCGCGCTGCCGTCCTCGCCGCCCCCAAGACCCAGCATCATGCGGCAGGTCGGAGCGTCGTGCGCCGTCAGCCTCCACGCCACCCCGCTGACCGTGATGAGCACAATACCCACACCTGGAACATACGAGACAATAACACACATATAAACAAGTTGGATACAAGCGAGCTCGGTGTGACAAAGAGGGACGGGGGGTGAGTTTATGTCCCCCAGTGGTGTTCAAACTGGGGGTAGGCGAAGATATCTTAGGGGGTACAAAGCACTTAATATAATATTATACATAGCCTGATATAGGTTGGAACAACAGTAGAGAAAATTCAAACATATTTCTTTGCGGCCAACAATGATAACATTTTACTATAGTATTTTATAGGTATTGTTAATATCTATCAAAAGTGACCGCGTTAGACCACATGATCTGACGTATGGATACATGAAAGTAGACACATTTACTCTTCTACTTGTCCGATAAGGTCCTTCCTCATCATAGGTGTACGCAAGGTGTAAATGAA
>CABFOV010000624.1:52913-63065 GCA_902141375.1 Timema poppense | reverse complement strand
ATATATATATATATATATATATATATATATAACTAGTTCAAGAAAGGGATAGGTGGCGTAAGAAAGTGATTGCGAGAAATGCAAACATTTGATTAGAAGATAATAGGTTTAGAAGTGAATACTGAAAATACTAAGTATATGATCACACATAGAACACAGATTGGGGAGAGTAATTTAGAGATTTCTGTAAAAAAAAAAACATATTTTTTGACAGGTTTAATGAGTTTCAATATTCAGGAACAATATTAACAAGCAATAAAGATATTTGATAGGAAATTAGGAAAATAATACATTCGCCTGCTGTCCAGAAATTTAAAATGCGTAGTTACTCTGTCTGGGTGACTAACAATTTATATTATTATATCAATCATCCAAAAATAGAAAAAGTTCCAATAGTTATTTATTTTAGAAGTTCTTAGCAATTTTTTAAATACACATATTCCATAATTACCATCTCAACAGATGAAAGCATCATTGCCCGTGAAAATAAACTTTACTTACTAAAAATAGATTACTGTATTAAACCAGTTAAACACAAAATTAAATAACAAGATATTAAGAGTGAATGGTATTATATTTAAACAATATACATATTTGTTTGGTAGTGAAAAAAAGAGAATAGTTTCAAAGGAATTTCCAAAATAGATAACTTATTATATAGATGAATAAATAATTAAATAAATACTCAAACGATAAAACATTCTAATACACAATAAAGACAACACATATGTCATTAATATTTGTTTATTGTATGGCGTATGATTATGACCAGGAGGGACATGGTATCCAGGTTTGGTTGCCTGCGTGTAGACTACTAGTCGCTCTGGGAGCAAACTCATTACCCAGGGTACACCACAGGAGGTTGTCTACATGTACCCACAATTAGATGATATGATATTTATTATAAAGTTGTAGAGCCGGTGGGAATCTTAACCTAACTTAAACCTGATTAACCAAACCCTGGTGACCGTTGGGATCATTCCCCTTAAGGGAATAATACCCAAGGTACGAGCCGTGAATCCAAGCCGGGACTTCTATGCTCGTGGCCAGGTGTACTGACCACTACACCACAAGGCCGGTTATTGTACCAAATTAGAGTTATTTATAAATAAAACGTGCAAGTAAATGGACGGGTAAAAAGCATAACTTGAATTAGTTTTGTCTCCTCGAGTGGTCAAATAAGGTATTAAACCACTCAGCCTCTATGATTGTGTCCAAACAATATTGTTGCAATAAGTCTCACAATTAAAATGTCAGCAACGTGTCTTACTACCCATTCAGGTTTAAAGTTTATGTACTAATTACGTTAATGATTTTAGGGTTTAAGAAGGTTATATTTAGAAGTGTACCAGCATTTGCGCGGAAAGAGAAAGAAAGTGATAAACCATTTTGAAAATATCATCCTCAGTAGACCCAACCGAGATTCTAGCTCGATCTCCCCGTCATCGGCGGTCTAGTTTACTGCCAGAGTAGCACCTTAGACCATGCGGCCACCGAAAATGTTATATTATGTTTATAATATATCCATTACTACATATATAACCCCAAAACTAACCATTGACTCTGCAATGAACCGAGCAAATACCTCTAGCATCTCCCTGTGAACGACTCAAGTGACGTCACAAAATATCATCCAGTTAGATAAGTACATATCGTTACGTCATTACAGGAAAATGTGCTGGCGATTATTTAATATGCTGTCTTCTTTCTATGTATATCTGATAAATGATATAAGAACAGTATATCTATAGTATTTATTCACTAGAAATATTTTCTTTGATTATTTCTGATTTTTTTTAAATTAGAAATAAGACCGGGACATTTATACTAGTATTGAAATAATAAGGCTAGACAGGTAATAAATTCGGTGACATAAATGTATGTGAAAATATTATGGACCAACCTAAGACTTGACTAAAACCATTTACTTATTGACAAGCTTCATCTCCCATCGTTTAGGAATCCGAATGGGTTAAAAACTGTCATCTCCGGGGGTACAGTATTGGCTTCATACTATTCTCATGGCAAAAAACACGTTTATATACAGGCTGTTACAATTTATGTGGGAATTAATTGGGACGTGGATAGTAAACCTCAAAACAACAATACGAGTCCTTATGAACAGGATGATCTGGCGGTATAGGGGTAAGGTGTCAAGACCTCTGTGCTGGGGGTCCGGAGTCCAATCCTCGGTCCCGGCATAGATTTATCTGATTACCAAACCCTTACTTCACCTTTGGCAAGACTTGTAAGACGCGGTGCTAATAATTAATCTTTTGAACATATTTCCTATGTTACCTACATGGTTCCCCGAGATAGGACCTTCCAATATTTTTCTGGAATTGTTAAAAGCCCTATTTGATAAGCCCTTGGTGCACCTCTGGTATAAAACGCATCATTGCTGATACACAGACAGGGGTGTATCAAGTAGGACTATTAACAATCCCAGCAGAATCTTGGAAGGGAATGTCGAACATAAGACATATGTTCATATGGAATGTTTGTGTTGTTGTGGGGTCTACTTTCCACGCCCCAGATACTTCCCACATAAATCTGAACACCCTGTATAGATACGTTTAGAACAAACCACTTAGTCCACGGGATCATTCATAAACCACGTGATGCTTTTGAGGGGAAACTGGGGTGGCCATGTCTACGGCAGTTTTTTTATTGAGGTGTTATGTAACACATATCTTAAACGTAATGTTGATATCATATTATGGTTCATGTTTTCACCAGTAATAAACATATACGTAACTTCCTATTCTAGGTAGTGTTACATCTGTGGAAAGCAACGTAACACATAACACATTGTAAAGGGGGTGGGGGGAAGAAGTGCAGGGCAGTTTTAGAAGATGTGTACTTTTATTAATGTAGTGATGATTGGAAAACTATGCCCAGTGCACCAGCTGAGATTCGAGCCTTGACCTCCCCATCTGTGTATTGCAAGACTGGCAACTTAAACCAAGGGACCACAGGTTTGGGGAAAAAACTTAGTGACCTCTTTGTCTTCAGAGTAAATCTCATTCATTACCTTCAATTCAATAAAACAATCGCATCGGTGGGCACGTGTATTAAGTGTCAGGCACATCTAGTTTGGTTTGGTGATGGCCAAAAGGTTGGGGTTCAAATACCAGCCGTGCTTACCAAGGTTATTTTTTTCCTGAATAGTTTCTCCCATCCCTTACAATTTTCTCCAAATTACACCTTCCTCATCCTTACCCCATAAAGTTTTTTTTTCTTTCACCTCGTCCAAGTACCCGTTTTTGTTATATGCACACTCTAATTACGCTAATAAATATTAATTGGGAAAGTAGAGTTTTATAGGAAATGCGTACGCATTTGCGTGGAAGGAAAGTAGGAAACCACTTAGACAAAAATTGCATAATTACATCCGGATGGGAATAAAACCTTGATATAACAGTTACCGAGAGTACTGTCTAACTCGTGACCATTTGATCATCGATTCAGGGATTATCTTAATTAAAATTCCTGAACGGTCAGTATGACAACACAACACAAAAAATAATAATTAATCATTGTTAACACAATATTGCTTCTCAATAGTCAACATTAAAATTACATTTTCCTGCAAAGATTTATCTGATTACCAAACCCTTCCTTCACCTCTGACAAGACATCTTGTGAATGTGTGGAATGCCAGGCCTCCACCGTGGTTCGGATTCCACGTTAAACTGTAGGTCCTCCATTTCATCTCACAATCACCCTACCATTACACATTAGCGTAATTGCGTATAACCGGAACGGGTAGTAAGACGCGGTAATAATAATAATAATACATTTTCCTGCATTATTTTAAATTACAGTCCAATGAAAATCTGTTACGTGTTGGAACAGAAGAAAACAGAAAACAATTGTTTGGTAATAGTTGGGGAATGGGGAGAGAGAAGCCGGTTATTAAAAATAAGAGGATAAAAGCAACAAAAAATAAAATAATCAATATATGTTTAGGTAGGACAAAGTACTTAAACAAAGGCTCCCATTGCCATTCAAATTTAAATTTAATCACAAACACATCCCTTTTACCTAATCACAAGGTTTCAAAAACAGCTCCACACGTCACACTCAATTTGACGAGTATTAAACGTACACTCTAACAATACTCTAACAATTAATTTGTCTGCGAAAGTACAATGTATTGAAACCGCTTTTATAAACGAACCTTTCTTCATTGAATAATACCGCTCGCTAGGCACGTGTGTTCGGAGAGCTGCCTATACAACGCCGTGTCAAGGGGACAGCTGTAAGCACACAAAGGGTTTACCATGTTCTGTGAGGTGGAATTATGCAGCGGCAGATCTGGGCTAGGCGTAGGAATATGGTATCGAAAGAAAATAATTGAAAATTTTCTACTCATTTCTAGTATCGCAATAAACGTATCAATATCAGTAGGTAATGGAAGAATAAGAAAGCCATGTTATCCGGATATAGTGATTTAGTGTTTTTATATACGAAAATATTAAGGTGTTTTCGTCAATATCAGCGTTTATCAACGAGTGTGTCGCGAAGCGTCACTAAGTTAGGCGTGAAAGCTTGGGGGAAGACGAAAAATAAGCGATAAATTAATGAGAAAAAAAATCATTTGGAATCCATGATCAATATTATTTTTAAAATAACACACTTATTAGAATTTAAGTGTTGAACACAATATTAATACTCGTTATTTCAATGATAAAATCTCTCCCAAAAACCTCATGTTGTACCTTGATCATTTTATTATCTTGTCAGTGCACCTTGGGTTGAAAATCGCAGCTCTATATCCTTAGGACGTTAGCACTTATCAGTAAAATTAGATCAATAACCTGAAATAAAATGTATAAATTTTCCTATATCATGTACTAAATAACTAAAAATAATAATAAATCTATCAAGGCCAAGCTATGTGTATAACTTATTCCAGAACGAAGCACTAGGGTCCTTTAACTATGGTGTCAAGGTGTGGGATTTAAAAAGAATGATATTACAATACATTAATCACTATAAACACATGACTCTTTCTTTTGGAAATGTTCCGATATAGAGATATAAGGTCCCATACGTACATGTACTGTATATTACATATCTAATCACGCCGTTCCCTTAAGGGGTAGGCAAGAAACTGTGCATATAACTCAAAACACAACTCTGTACCTAATCTACAATGTTAGTACATAGGCGTATAGTCCGAACGGGTAGTACGACGGGAAAATTAAAAAAATTAAGTTATATGTAAATATGTAAAACTCGTATATACCAACACTTTATACATTCTAAAGTCCTGGATTCAAGCTCCTTGTCCAGGTGTAATTTCGTCGAAATATTAATAGGGAATTCAATCATTATTTAAAGGCAAAACTAGCAGCACCTAAATGTGTAACAGTTGCATAACCATTACCTTTCTTTCCCATTTTAAAGGTAAGTGGTGTTGAAAACTTTAATTGTATAGAACGTTTAGCTATTGGTGGTATAATATTTTGGTTTTTAGTTGGTGTAGTTAAAACTATTATATGACAACTTTATTATTTGTTTTATCTATACAATTAGATAATATGGCTTAGGTAAGCGTAACCTTTAAAATTACTTATTAGCTATACCCACAAAATAATTACGAAATATTATGCCTGTGTTTTTATTTATTGTCAAAATAAATTTGTATATCACTAATTTTCTCCACACTTCCCTGTCCTTGCCAACTACCTTCGCTTCAACATCTGTACACCGAGTCATACATGTTCGTTTATTTTTAAAACTCTTAATGTTTCTCTTTTTCACACATTTCTCTACTCCGTTTAACCACGTCTTACACAGCCTACTCCTGCCTATTTATACACACGCTCTACCTTCATATATTTTCCTCGTCACTCGATCCACACTCATCCTCTCAACATGCCCAAACAAACGTAAAACAAACGCTTCTTTCACATTGACCTATCGGGTTCCCTTTCAAACCGCACTCCTTCAGCTCACAGTCGTTTCTGACTCTGTCCATACGAGTTTTTCTTACATACATACTATCGCGTAAAAAGTTATTGGTATCGAAAGGGAAATATAGATATTAGTGCAGTGTCGACATTCTTACCACATCCGTGGGATTGTGTTCTCTTGTGACCGACATGAAGATATGTAATAGGGAGATCAAATATAAACAGTTGTAAATAATAAGCTCGTTATAAGTATAAATGAGTAGATACAGCCTATCACAGACGTTAATTCTGTAATGTGGAAATAATTTGTATTTTATTAGTAATGCTATATTTATATTATCAACAGAAGAGGTTAGTGAACGTTTATTTTTTTGCACTGCATCTTACTAGCTGTTTGGGTTATACGCTTATGTACTAATTTTAGGGATTAGGAATGTTATATTTAAAGGAAATGTACCCACATTTGCGTGTAGGGAACGTGAATAACCATTATGGAAAACCCTCAGTACACCCGACAGAGATTCTAGTCTCGATCTTCCCCCGTGATCGTCAGTCTAGTCTACTGCGATAGTAGCGCGTTGGACCATGTGACCACCAAAACAATAACAAATATTATAGTCACACGTGTATTTTTTTTTTTATAACTGACCACCAAAATAAATAGATGTGTTTTTATAACTTGAAAAAAAGAGCCATAAGCAATATTTGTTAGAAAATAAAACGTTTTTAATTTGTGAAGAGATGCGCATAAAGAGACGAACATGGTTTTCATGACGTCATCAACCGCCCACATTTCGTCTAGTTCGCTATTTTAATTTGTGAAGAGATGCGCATGAACAGAGACGAACATGGTTTTCATGACGTCATCAACCACCCACATTTCGTCTAGTTCGCTATTTTAATTTGTAAAGAGAACGTGTATTTTCAGAAGCTGTCGTTTGAAAAGCATTCCTTAGTGAAGCATAGAAGCCGCTTCCACAAAAAAGGAACATACAAACGGTTATTTTTATAAGTTCATGTTTAAATGAGGTAAAAGAAGTTAAAAGAAAAACAATTGTAAACAAATTGTTTCTTGTGAAAGTTTTGATAAGCTAAAGTGACATACGCTCATAAAATGGTATTGCGGTTAGTTAGGTTTGGCGAATGAACATATGAAGGTAGGTACCACCCCTCTAGTGGCAAGATGGACAGTTGGAGTAGTTTAAAATCACTACTTAATATCGTAACTATAATATATTATAATTATATCATATGTATCACAATTATAAAACCACAAAATTATTATATTTAATTTAGTATAATTATTATCATAATAGTAGACCTATAATTGTGTATATTAATAAGATATTGTTAAAAAAAATCTAAATGAAACTATACGAAGCATTTATAAACATAAGTTTGTAATGACAAACGTGTTGTCAACCTGAGAATTACATTCGTAATTTAAACAATTACACCTGGACATGGAGCTTGAATCCAGGACTTTAGAATTTATAAAGTGTTGGTATATACGAGTTTTATATATTTATATATAACTTAATTTTTTTTATTTCCGCGTCTTACTACCCGTTCGGGCTATACGCCTATGTACTAACTACACTAATGGTTTTAGGGATCAGTAGGGTTTAATTTAGAAAAAATGCACCCGAATTTGCGTGGAGGGGGAAGTGTAGAACCATTTAGGGAAAACCACCCTCAATGTACCCGACCAGGATTGTACCCCGATCTCCCCGTGTTCAGCAGTCAAGTCCAACACAAAAGTAGCGCGTTAGGTCACGCGGCCATGTTGGTGTGGTGTCCCGCACTCCAGAGTGATGACAAAACCTTCATTGACTGTCTTTTTTCCAGGCAAATGTAAGACCGTTTGCTTCAAATTCACCCGTCTCATCCTGTTCTATTAAATTAGTAATATTAGAGTAGCTACTTAGTTGTTCAAACTGATAAAAAATACGAGCTGCACAGACAAAAAAACAAGTCTAGAGTGTAAACTGTAAGGCCTGATTCACACGTTCTCCGAAAATAGAGAGCAAGTATCATGCCAGTAGAGATGTATCTTGAACCACGATAATTTGCAACGCAAACTAGAGACAGCCGATTATCAAAATGTTTTAATTTCGAGTGATCCGCTTCTGTGACCGGATGATCTAAGGGCCCTTTTAAACGGACGTTTCATGACGCGCGACATGGTGACGCACGTACTCTAAATACACAGGAGGCAATGAATGCTTTCATACTGTGTCGCGCGTCTTTATGTCGTCGCGATCTGAAAAGTGTGCCGTAACCTAGAGATCACTGCGTTCAAAATGACGCATGACGATCCAAGAGACATATTATATGGGGCATTTTATACAGACGTCAGATTTTGTGTCGCCGTGTTGTCGAGACTGCAGGTCAACCAACCTCTACGTCACGTGTGTTGCAACCTCAGTGTATCTCAGTGCCAGTATCGGTGTACTTTTGTAGCAGGAAGTGAGAGTACTTATTATTGGTGGTTGGGTATTTATTGTCTGTATTTATTCTTGAAATGACGACTATAAATGGATCCAACACGAGTGGTAGAAAATAATTGACTGGCAACCCTGAGCTCTGTTTTTCATTTCCTTCCACCCTTTTCATGACTCGCGGCATATGTTGCTTGTATAGAAACAAACGCCCAAGTCGTGCGTCAAGGAAACGCTCGTATGAAAGGGCCCTAGGGCGTCACTCCCGTGTTAAACTGGCCTGCTGATGACCGGGAGATTGGTTTCGAATCCCGGATCTATTGAGGGTGTTTTTTCCCTAAACGGTTTCCCACTCTCCCTCCAAGCAAATGCAGATCAATTATCTCTAACATGCTTCCTTCCTCGTTCTTATCTCATTAGAGTGATTATTATATATGTGTACAACCTGATCGGCTAGTAAAACGCGGTGATAACAAAAACAATTTTTGAGTGGATAGATGTTTTCACATTTTGTTGTTGTGTGATGAAATAAATCAACATAACAAGACAACAACACACGTTTTCCATTCAAACAGTTACATCGAGACCTCAACTTGCACGGTTTGTAGTCACGTGGTTGCGATACGTAGAGACTCTACTAGTAAAAAAAAAACCATCTATCAATCTCGATTTTAAACAAAATAAATGTCGTTCCTGGTAATCTGACACACAGGTGATAACGCCATCACCATTTTTTTATTTATTCTTTCTACCATGAGCGTAAGTTGAGTCGTTTACTTACGAAAGTATAAACCCTAAATATGTCTGAGAAACGTAAAAGAGATAAGCAAACATGTAATCACAGAAGTAAGAAGAGGCTCATTATAACGTATCCAAACTATAACGTATCCAAACACATTTGGATTAACGCGTGTTTTTTTTTTTGCTTGGAAACTTTCCAACCGCGTAAGTCGAGAACTCAGTGTATTTAAAATCTCTTCTCAGCTACAGTAAATGTAGCGTTCTGCTTGTAACGTGCTTTGTAGGTTAATGCGTACTAATTGAATCAATTTGTTTTAAAATTTGATCAGACCTCCCGATAAAGATGAAACTATTTCAAGTCTCACCGAGAAATGCTGCAGGAGTCGTGTGAATGGTTTAAGAGTTCATCACGTGACCATTTTTCTGCTTTTTGTTTTCGGAGAGCGCGTGAATCCACAGTAACGCGATGTCAAGCCTCCTCCTACTCTGCAAGTTTCAGGAAAGGGTAAGCCGAGAGAGGAAGCCTCTCCCCCCTCCCCCCACACACGTTTTTATCAATACCTTTCCCCTGCAATCGATAACTTCTACGACGCCAACCAGCTGATAGCTTGATGAAGCGATCTGATACCTCTAGCCACCACGGACAAATCACATCACTCTGTTGGCTCGCCCATGCAGTGTATCAATCAGATTGTTTTATTGGGAGGTGTTAAGAGCGTTCATCAAAGCGGGCCCAACTCAGCTCCCGGTTCGCGAGAGGAATGAGAGGGGAAAGGGAAAAAAGAAAATACCTACGATATGACAGAAATGTGTGCAGTGCATTCTTTAACTGAACGATTACTCGAAATTTTCCGCGGTGACGATGTGGGACAAAGCAACAAAGTTTCTTATTAGTTTTATTTATCCCCGCGTCTTACTACACGTTCAGGTTGTACGCTTAAGTACCAATTAAGCTAATAAATTAGGAATATGGAAGGTTGAATTTAGAGGATGTGAACCCGGATTTGCGTGGAGGGAGAGTGGAAAACCCTTTAGGAACCCCCCCC
>CABFOV010000624.1:19681-39041 GCA_902141375.1 Timema poppense | reverse complement strand
GTGGGGGGGGGGGGGGGGTGCCCGCCCCGACCCCCTCCCCAACAGGAACATCATTGATGACACAGCTTCAATGGCGCATCAACCACTCTCACCTCACTGGCTCGACGCTTGATTGATTGATTGGTCGGTTAGTACCATCCATATCTCAACACAACTCTGACATGGCTTCAAACAGAGAGTCTGTTATAGATGTAATACTAATGTTAATATTTCATAGCTACTCCCGCAGAAATTTAGCGTTCCAGAGAATCGGTAAAATGAGCCAAGTGGTCTAAAGAATTAGAGTTAACATTTCATGATTTGAATCCTCACCGAGTGTGTATGAGTGTTTTTTTTGTTTTGTTTTTTACAAATGGGATGTGGGGTTTTTTTTTTCTTCAGATTTTCCAGGAGGAATTCCCATCCTTCGAAACGGTATTAATTGAAAAAAAGACTAATACAATTTCATTTTTCAACAAGCTGACAAGTGTATCTTATGTTTAAAACAGGATGATTTAAGAGTTATTGGGAAATACATCTCCTGTCGCTTCAAGACTCTTGTTTAAGAGGTAATGAGACATATTTGAATCACCGTGCTATGCATAACCGTTCAGTTCACTTATTCTTTTGATTTTCAGTTTAATGTCCCAAATTAATAAATATTTCAGTATTTTTACTCTATTTGGTGAAATTCCCTGTTTCCCGTTTTTTTAGACACACAATATTCTCAGTGTTTTCCTGGTTTTCCAAGATTACCCAGCGAACCGAATTAATTATTCATTATGACCTTCTTCTTTAAAAGTTTGACTTTAACTGTGAGTAGGATGGTTTCACTACTTTCACTGCATTTCATAGAGCTAATTTATTGTCACACACAAACACCTGATTAACATATGTCTTATTTACCATTTAAATAGCAGCTACCTTCTCCGGCTTTCACCGGTGATTTTATAGTGACTGTCCACAAAAATAGTCCTCTACTTTTTTATTTAGCGCCTAGGCTTACTATCCGCTAGGGCTATATGTATTTATGTATTAAATAACGCTAATGGTTTTAGGGATTAGGAAGGTTATATTTAGGGGAAGAATACTTGAATTTTCGTAGGGGAAAAAGTAAAGCCATTTTGGAAAGAAGAAAAAAACCTCGGTGTACCCGACTGAGATTCGAGCCTCGATCTACCCGCTATCGGCAGTTTAGTCTAATGAGAGAGTGACACCTTAAACCATATGTCCACTGAAGCAAGTGTTTCCCCTATTCATTTAGTTAGAGCTCGCTATTTGATTTTATGCCCTTAAAAGGCTTACTACATTTAATTATAGTATATTTATGAATTAGGCAATAGAAGTAGTGTTTTAAAGAAAATTTAACCATTTTAGAAAAATACTCTCAGTACATCCAACCAGGATTCGAACTCTACACGCCCCATCATCGGTAAGCCACGCTCAATGAGCTCTATAAGTGGTTAAAAAGCCTTTATTGGAACGTATAAACAAATGAATATATGCCGAAGAGAGGGCGGACTAAGGTTTTGGTCCCATCTTGATTGGTTTAACCAGAGAGATTGCCGTATTCAGATTAATGTTTCCCTAAACTGTTTTTCACTCTCCCTCCAAGCAAATCGGGGTAAACTTTCTCTAAAGTCTATACTAATTTGAATTTCTAGAATATGACGAAATCCGAGCATTATGAAATGTTTACAAAACCAGGACTAATCAGTTTGTAACTGGAGCATGATGTGAACCACAATAAGAAGACCAAGAGGACAAATCAGTAGCACAATAAGACAACAATGTATATAGGGCAAACCACCTAATGGCTTTAAGCAAACAAACAACTTCCTAGTCGCATAAATAAGGAGCGTCTGTTCAGTGAATGAACATGACTCCATCATAGCCACACCACGCAGAAAGCCATATTTAATACGATAAATAAGGCAAATCAGTTAAATAAACAACATTTAAGTTGGTCATAAATGAATGATTGTCACTTACTGATCATCAGGAGAGACACGGTGAGATGTTCTCTGCCACTGGCCTTCATGGCTCCCAGTACGGTCAGAAGACAATCACAAGGATGAATGATTGGTACTTACCGATCATCAGAAGAGACACGGTGAGATGTTCTCTGCCACTGGCCTTCATGGCTCCCAGCACGGTGCCAACCACAGCGCAGCAGATGCCCACGAAGGCGATCATCACGATGAACCATCTGATAGAGACTGTTTGAGTCACCACCACTCCGCAACATGACTTGGGTTCCTCCTCGGGCGTGTAGTGTTGCGACCGTCTGGATCTGAAGTCAGGAATATCCCAAGTTACAAACATTCGTGGTTTTGGGTAGCTCTTAAATTGTTTTCTATACCACCTTACTACCCATTTGGGCTATACGATTATGTATTGATTACGCTAATGGGTTATGGATGAGGAAAGTTGAATTTAGAGAGTGTACCGGCATTCTCAGGGGATAGAAAAAGTGGTAAAACATTTAAGGAAATTAACCCTCAGTACCCCCGACCAGGATCGAAACACGATCTCCCCTTGGTCGGTAGTATATTCTATTGAGAGAGTAGTTTCTTAGACCAATGAAGCCAACGAAACAAGTTATTTTGTTCGGAAGTCATTTGTATCTTAACTTGGTGCACCTAAGCACTCGAAACCTTACTACACTTAGACGACAATGTGAGAAATAGAAATAGTGGGAAGAAAATGCGTTTTTCATCCTGCAATGTTTCTTGTGTACCTGCTAATAATACTTTACCTCTTCGGTTTACGAGTAAGTTATAAATACCCGCTCTAATATTTGCACCTGGGCCGCATTAACTTGCTTTTAAAAACTACCCTTTTCTTGTTCGTTATTTTAGCTTCTATGGACTTATTTAAATCTGCGTTTTGGCAGGAAGATTCCCTAGGACATTTTTCGACGATAAACCAAGTTGTAGATGATTTTTTTTTATGCGTTTACGAAATAAAGCTACTTTGAGATTAAAATAATATTTGTGTGACAATGTAGGGCTATTTTTATAGTTATGTTAAGTGTTCAAAGTTTTGTTTCAACGTTATATCTATAAAACTCGCCATATAAAAGGTAAATATGTTAACATGGGAAATCCTATCTTGACTTTCCGTGACGTCACAGCTAGGCCAAGTTCTGAGTTTGATTAACAAACTTTGGTTCTAAAATAAATATTGATGAAGACCTTCCTTGATATTTTATTCACCATACAAATATATTTAAACTATTCATTGGGGATTATTGAAGTTTTTCTTATAAATCATCAAATCTTAAATAAATGTCATAGTATTTCTTATAAGGCAATATTCATTCTAAAGAATATCCCCAATCATGTTCATTTTAGAGAAAACCCTTGAAGATTAATAGAAAATAACTGGATTCCTAACAAAAACACAAAAAGCTAAAAATAAATCCAAACTTTTATTGTACAACCTTAAGATAAAAATCAATGAAGTTTTATTAATGTGTTTTTAAAAGTATATTAATAGCTATGTATAATCAAATGAAATATATCAAATGTGTAATAACGAAAAATAATATTTTAAAGAATGTATTCTAAGCGTCACCTTTACAAGAAGTCAATATCATATGATAAACTGGTTATTTTACCTTAAATTAGAACGATTTTAGTAAAATTAGATTTGATATTATAATATAATATCAAATCTAATTTTACTAAAATAATAATAACATAATATAGTGTATGCTATTTAAATGTAATGATCCAATTATTATTATTATTTAGCACCGCGTCTTACTACTCGTTCGAGTTATACGCTTTAAGTACTAACTACGCTAATGGATTAGGAATTGGAAAGGTTGAATTAGAAGAAGTGAACCCGCATTTGCGTGGAGGGAGAGTGGAAAATCATTTAGGAACCCCCCCCCCCAGTTCACCCGACCGAGATTCGAACCTTGATCTCCCCGTCCTCAGCAGTCGAGCTCAACACGACTAGCGCGTTAGTCAACTACGCTACCGAGGCGGGTTAGTGATCCAATTGTATTAAATAATTGTAACAAATAAAATTGAAAAAAAAACTATTTTCATTCATAGGTAAAATTAAAATAAATTTAAAATCATCCAAACTAAATTATTCACTAAATATTTAACTTTTAAGTATTTTTGAAATACATTATTAATCTAAATCTGATATTACTTTCTAAAATCTGTAATGTTATAGTATACGTGCGATTGATCTAAATAGAAATAGCCCTAATCCTTGTGTAGGTTCTAATCCTTCTGGCAGAAAATATTATTATAAATAGAAAGATATATTTTAAAAACTTTATAGACAGAAAAACGTCTTCATAAAACTTTTCCCTAGTTTTTGCATAATAATTTATACGTTTGTTTACGTAAAAGAAGTTTAAACTTTACTATTATGCATGTAGTACGATTCAAGTTTCTACAAACTGTAATATTCTCTCCTATATGAATATTAAAATAGAGGTTGTAATAAATGCCCCCCTAAATGATCTATCTTATAGCCATTACATCATTTAGAGCTAAAAAAAAAACCAAGATACTGAAGTCTCGACTATAGTTATAATAGGCAAAAGTCTTTTAGCTAGAAGGTATTAATTTATATAAAATATAATCATTAATTTGAACATTATTGAAGAATATTTAGCAAACCACTATATTCAGTTATTGATCGCAATCGGCCATAGTTTCAACGATAACGTTCGCGGAACAAAGGCCTACTGTATATTGGTTTTAGCGTGTCACATGCACCCTTTCTTTTTAGCGTCACGTCTTACTACCCGTTCAGGTTATACGCTTATGGTTTTAGAAATTAGGAAGGGTTTATTTAAAGAAAGTGTGCCCGAATTTGTGTTGAAGGAGAGTGGAAAACTATTTTGAAAAACCTCTGTATATCCGACAGAGATTCGAACTTCGATCTGCCCGTCATCGGAAGTCTAGTCTACTAAGAGATTAGCGCGTTAGGCCATGCGACCACCGAAGCGGGCTACACCATGGTTCATTCAACATATACCACATTTGGCATTAAGACTAGGATCAATGTTTAAAACATTGATGTCGAAGCTAGAATTCAGAAAGTTTCGTCAAGAATATTCCATCATTTAATTACTCATACTAATTACAAAGTTTAAGAACTGGCAAAGTTTCACATTCACAGCTATTCCCGTATCAGACTTAGAAAAGTCTGAAAACCGTTTTGATCAGCGCTAAAACTTTAATCCTGGTCCCAGAGACGAGATTCGAACTACTATCGACAAGCATCGTAGCTCAACTGTATCTAACCTCCATATAGGCACAAACGATTAACGACTTTCACCCAAAAATTTCAAAACAAAGCTTACCTTTTGAATATTAAGTGTATAAATCAGGGTCTTATCAAATAGGTTTGGCTTTTTAACGTTAAACGCCGAAGAGCTAGGTTTAAACGCAAAAGAAATGGTGACGTGACAACGATATAAATATATACAGTATTTTCGGAAACTCACAGCCCAAACTGCACACTGGCCTAGAGTTTGTTTCAACCATAAGTAACACATAATCCCTACATACATCCGGAAAACTATGATAATTCCATTAAATTGTTTTCAAAGTTTTGGGGTACAGTGCCAGCTATTCCAACATGCGTGAACAACAGATTGCATAGGAGTTAGGTGCGTGGCACTAAACACCTCGACATCTTGGAGCACGACAGCAGAAACACCACTATTAATAGAAAACAACACACCAGTCCAACTAAAAATGTGAATACGTTCTGAGGGTAATCATTGACAGTCCTACATCACAGAAAGTGCTTACTATTATTACATGTGCAGTGCAGCGCGCCTAGCTCCTATGCAACTTGTTGTACGCGCATACTTGACCGCTTTGCTTTCCCAGTGCTGTACGTCGAAACTTAGAACACAATTTAATGGTATTAACTTAGGTTTCCGGATGTAAGTGTACTGGGATTTTATATTACTTTCAGTTCAAACAAGCTATATGTGCAGATTGGGTTATGAGTTTCCAAACACCCTGTATATATGCCAGTTTAATGTTTATTCCACACACAGTAGAGTCCTAACCACCCGACCAAAATGGGACCAACAGGTCTCGGATAGCACGGAAACAAGGGGAGTGGCTGGAACAAAACAAATAAAAATTAAATGGAAGTGCCGAATATATATGAAATAAAGATAAGTAGAATATAAATTATGTAAAAGTCTGCAAAGTAACTATACGTAAAATATATAAAGTATAAATTATACAGTAAATTACGAAACAATTATTTTTAATAATGTAACCAAAACAAAGGTTTTTAAATCAATCAAATGCAACTTTTATTATAAACTGAAGTATGGTAAATGCAAAAGTCACAGTTTAAGAAATTGAAGTCGATTCAACAAATTTGCTTATCTTTCTCGTGGCGAGGTAACGGCAATAGAACGTTATATATATAAGATTGAAAATGTGTATATATATATATCAGATTGAAAATGTGTATATATATCAGATTGAAAATGTATCAGAAAATCTTCGATTCTACCAGTGAATTGGTAATGTTTAGAGACAACACACCACCGTAATAATGGTATTCACACTATACAGGGTGTACCATGACGTAGCCAGAAAGATCCACCAACTTGTTTTAGACATCGTTTGAATAAAAAACAAAGTGAATATACACATTGGGTTAGTTAAGATTCCGTTTCTGAGATACATCAGACGTAAGCCAGAAACACGAGATCAGTTAATGCAGGCGATAACCGGCTCCACCCATGTTCTCAGGTGAGAGCTTGCCGACATTAATTGGAAACTAGAGATGTGAGATGGAAAATTGTCCCTATATTTTTCCCGAAAATTTTCCAAAACGGAAATTTTCAATTATTATTTCTGTAAAATAATTAAAACTGATTCAATGGATAATACATATTAATAACAATAATAATTATTAGTGATAGTGATACTAGTAGTAACAGTATTAGTAAAGTAAACACTTGCTTCGGTGGCGGCATGGTCTAACGCACTACTCTCGCAAAATACTAGATTACCGATGACACGGAGATCGGAATTCGATCCCGTTCAGGTGCACTGAGGGTGCAATTCATATAAATTTAACCTTACGCATTCCTAACACATTAGTGTAATTGGTACATAAGAGTATAACCCAAACGGGTAGTAAGACGCGGTGCTAAAAATAAATTAGTAAAGAACCAAATGAATGCGAGCCTTTGTAGAGCCGTTATGTTCATAAATCATACTTATATTTTTATCATCAATAAGTTGATTAAAATAATTTTAAGGTTAGTCCAAAAAATTTCTCCCCCCCTTCCCGTTTCCCCTTCTTCTAACCCACTCGTCTCTTAAGGAAAGGTGTTGTGAGTGTTAGCTCAGGATAGTATTTTTGAAGTTTTTATAGCATAAATATTTTTTAGCCAAAATAAATCAAATATTTATTCAATAGAAATATAGAGTTTAGTTTTCTGCACATGCTAATCTCAACAGTTCTTGAATATCTGTCAAAGGTGTCCTGGAATTTAATGACAACTTTTTATCTTTATTTAAAAAGTTTGTCACCAAATGCCGCTATGCTCATGACAGATATTCAAGAACTGTTGAGGTTAGCATGTGCAGAAAACTAAATTCTATGTTTCTATTGAATAAATATTTGATTTATTTTGGCCAAAAAAATGTTTATGCCATAAAAAAATGTAAAATTAATGCACTAAGCTCGCACTCACTAACACCATCCCACCTTAACACACTATATTTTAAAGCATTATAGGCTCTAAGTGTCACCTTTACAATTTAACCACTCCACCACAAACCACCACTGCGGAGAATATCCCTAATCAATTTTCATCTTTAGTGGTAACACGCCATGGTGCAACGTGTCTCATGTGCATGCTGAGGGGAAAGGGGGCAATTTGAACAGTACTTGTGAAGGTGATTGACATCATAAACGGGTGCAACGTGTAAATCAATATATTAATAAATAATAATTAAATTTATGTGCATTTTTCAATAAATAGGTTGTCGGTGACCTGGCGGTCTAGGGGTAAGGTGTCAGACTTTTGTACTGGCGGCCGGGGTTCAATCCTCGGTCCCGGCTCAGATTTATCTGATTACCAAACCCTTCCTTCACCTCTGACAAGACATCTTGTGAATGTGGGGAATGCCAGGCCTCCACCGTAGTTCGGATCCCACGTTAAACTGTAGGTCCTCCATTTCATCTCACAATCACCCTACCATTACACATTAGCGTAAGTGCGTGTAACCCGAACGGGTAGTAAGACGCGGTGCTAATAATAATAATAATAATAATAATAATAATAATAATAATAATAATAATAATAAATGTAAGCACGTCAGTCATGTGACTGTAACTTCGTTAGGGTGCCCTATAACCCTATTGTGTATATTAACTTTATAATTTAGAATTATTTCTAGGATACGCTGATGGAGTCTGTTGGTTACTTCACGGGCAACCTGTATAAACTAGTTAAATGCTGTTCATTCATTAAGACTTGTGACGTACTGTAAACATAAGTTCACAGACTGTGGTTCTTAGGAAACTTAAATGGTAACAAACAGATCCTTAGAGAACATTAGTAAACCTCCCTTCTTTCCTGACGTTCAGTTAAATCAAGCAGCTGCTCCAGACATCATAACTGTTTCTCCTTCATTTACGAGTGACTCGGCCACTAACAATAATTAGCGTAACATGTTACATGAGACAACCATTTACGAAACGTAATCAATAGAAACTTAACCATTTACAACATATTTTTACAAGTGCATGGGAAACTAGCTCTTCCACGCGCACACTGCGTCATCAATTTAAGAGCAGTGTAGCAACACAATTAATTACGAGACGTATTGCCCCCACCCGGTTCAGAAGCAAGGAGTTATTCATGGTGCCAAGTGGAAGGGGCATTGTTTGACCCTCGAGGATTGACTAAAATAATGTATTTGTCGTTTTTTATCATGCCCGATCCAACCCGTCCGGGCTATCCGCATAGTAGGGTGGGCATGAGAAAGGATGAATTTTGAATACGTGCACCATAATTTTCGTGGCAGGAGAGTGGGGAATCATTTTGGAAAGAAAACGTCAATACACCCAGATAGGATTCAAACCTTAAGGTAATTCGACCATCAAAATGTTATTAAATAATTTTAACATGTGTATAATTATAAACTATAAATAGTGGTTAGATGATTTCAAAACATTACAGTTTACGAGATATAGGGGATCAAACTTGCTATTTTGTGTTTTTCCAGTTACCTAAAGTATCTGATGTATGGGGCTGAAATTTGGTATAACTAGACAATCTTATGAGGTGTACCGAGTGAAATATTGATAGTATTAATTTTAATAATAATATTAACGATATTAATATTAAGATTAAAAAATATATAAATACATGCCATTTAAATTTTATAATATAAATATTTAACTGACTTATTTATTGTATTAATATTTTTACTATTATATATAATTAATACTACTGTATATACATATATTAATTGACATTTAAAATATCAATATTATTATTAAAACTAGTAATTTTAGTACTATAAATATTTCATTTGATACACCTCATATTATGAATGGGTACCCGTCATTTGGCCTAAAGTGTAGGCTAAATGCCTTTAGGCCAACTGCATTTTAGGCCAAATGCCTTTAGGCCAAATGACTTTAGGCCAAATGCCTTTAGGCCAACTGCCTTTAGGCCAAATGCCTTTTAGGCCAAACGCCTTTAGGCTAAACGCCTTTAGGCCAAACGCCTTTTAGGCCAAATGACTTTAGGCCAAATAACTTTTGGTTTCATTTTTAGGCCAAATGCCTTTAGGCCAAATGATTTTAGGCCAACTGCCGCGTCCCCTTATGAATGTCTAGTTATGCCAAAACCAAACAAATCATATAAATATATACACTCATTATACTAATTAAATCATTATTTTAAATCATCAAATATTAAAAAATGCATTTTAATATAAAATTAAACTAATAAAAATTATATATTACTAATATCAAATTATGAGATCCTTAATTTTACTGACTAATTTCAAGCCTACAAAGTATTAAAACTAACAATAATTATAGTTAAATATGAAAGTTAAATCCTTTATATTTTAATAATAAAAAATTTCAACCCCATACATGTTTATATACTTTATCTTAACAATGGTATGTAAAAGCATAAACTAGCAAATTTGATCTCTTATAACTTGTAACTGTAATGGTTTGAAATCATTAAATAAATATTTATAGTTTTTAACTAACATATACAAATGTTAAAATAATGTAATGTAACTTTTTACGGTCTGATGACGTTAACATCTCCATTACCAGCAGAACCAGCAAGACGAGACTGGCATCTCTGCCCACGTGGCCACCTATGTGTGGGATAATAATGTTATTGTGTACGTTATTTCCAGAAGATTTAAATATTGACTCTGTGGATGAATGTTATTGTTTGTAATGTTTCGTAAGCTATCAGTAGCCCCATGGCTTCTTTGGTGCTGACTGACAGCTCACAGCTGACTTCTGACAGTCAACATTTAGGTATAGACCTAAATGTTGACTGTCAGAAGTGACATCTGCTAAACACATGCTTTTGCAGATCATTTGGTTCGGCGTAGGGATATATAATTTGGTCTGGTAACTTTTCAAAGCCATCAGCTGTGAGTTGTCTCACAGCACCAAAGAAGCCATGGAGCTACTGTATATTACAGGGATTTTTGGGACGTGTGATATTTTTTTATAATCATCAATACGTCTTACTACCCATTCGGATTATACGTTTATCGGCTACTTAGGTCAATGACTTTAGGAATTAGGAAGGTTATATTTATAAGAAGTGCACCCAAATTTGCGTGGAGGGAGAGTGAAAAATCACCTTCAATATACCCGACAGTGATTATAGCCCCAATCTTCCTGTCTAGCCTCCTGTGAGAGTGACGCTTTAGACCATGCGGTCACTGAAGTGGGTGTGTGATGAATTAATTAGTATTTAGGATCACGACAAGAATCCCTGAACACTCGAATGATGCTCATTTATCTATTCTGCACTGATGGGGGTGGGTATTAGGATATATTATATTTGTGAGAAATGTACTTGCATTTTAGTGGATTGAGATTGGGAAACAATTTAATAAAAATTGTCCTCAGTCGGCTGGGATTTCCTCCTCCTCCTCCTCCTCCTCCTCCGCAACACGCAACATAGTATATTAGTGTGGCATTTATTCCACTTTCGTCTGATATGGGTTGCATTAGGTTGATAATACAGATTAGCTTTCACTACATTGTGTAATGTTCCACGTTTACATGAGTCATTCCATGTGACGTCAGAAGATTAGCTATCAGCTGAAAGACAATCCGACACCCTGTTGTTGTAACACTTGTCCTGATTAAAACAGAACCAGGAGAGAAACCTTCTTATACATCCTTGAGCATTGCAAGAAAATATTCAATGACACAATAGCTAGGGAATCGGTTATGATATTCAATTAATTCATTAAAATCTAATGTGATTTTTAGTTTACTTCTATTTTATCCCGTGGCTCGATTACGGGCAGATTATTGTTAGCTTCTACAGACTAATTTTCATAAGAAGGGCTTTATATGACAGATATAAAAGCTACTAAATTGTCTTTCACATATCAATGCGTAAAGTCATGGGGTCTGCAACTGGCACTTTTGATCGATATCCACAAAACCTATAAAACAGCATTAATAAAATAGTAAAAGGTGATCAATTGTGGGCGAAAAAATATTATTGTATTTTTTTAAAGGACCTTTCTATGAAAATAAGACTGTACAGGTGACATTAATTTTCATTGGCCGCAACCCTTTTAAGGGATGTACCCTTAAGCTTATCGCTCACTAAGACGTGCCCGCATCAAAGCGCGTGAATTTTAAGGGAGAAATCGGAAGAAATCTCCTTTCCTTACTCACCTCTTATATCAAAAAGCTGGAGAAGACGATTATCCTCACTGTGGGAAGTAGTCATCGATGTTAAGTATAATTGGCCTAAGCCAGGGATGGTATATATATGACACGCGTGCCACTGAACAAGACATGAAGCAAGATAAACGCTAAACAAAACTTTTCCCAGCGTGACCTATTATTATTTTTTGAAATCAATATTTCTACAGCCATGTTATTCACATGTCACAATGAACTTTGTAATGTCAACGGTTTATAAATCATCTCGTGACCTGTTGAAAACAAAGTTATGAACCGAACATAAATATCTTGGCTAGCAAAATATAACACGTTTCCAAAGAATTAAGTTTTTTTTTTTTTTAACATCTATATAGATATATTGTATTTTTCCCTATTGAAGGTGCTGCTTTCAATGTTTTTACTTTAAGTTAGTGAAATTAATATCGTTAAATACATTTTCGAAATATTTTGAATTCTCAAAACTTCCTCATCCATAAACTATCCTACAACGAATGTTTGTCCAAAAACTAATGATACAAAGATATTGGTAATGTCAAACAAATATTAAGATATGCATTTTAATCCAAAGCTATTTTCGATCAAGTTTGAATTTTAATAAATCATTCATCAGTAAACTACACTTAATTTGAGGACTAAGGTCAGAATAATAAACAACATCTTATAAAAGCTAAATATCAAGTTCAAACTAAATCCATCCAACGGTTTTGTATCCGTGGTCAGGGACAGACAGGATTGTAAGATTCACCTTTTTTTTTTGGCGGGGAGGAGGGGGGGCGGGTTCCACACAAAAAGATCCATAATAAATTCGAGATAGTTTTTTTTTTCAGGATTAGAATACTTAATCTTAATATGAGAAAGTAAAAGAGTTTAAATGCCAACCAGTCCGGTACAGGTGCAAATTAGATTAGTGCTTAAACTAGTCAGAGGAAGAAGGGAAGAGGTATCAGCAGATAGGCTTTGTAAGATGAACTAGTAATTCTATTCCCTCGCTTTCTGTTTCGTACATTGGTGTCCTTTGTCAAGATAATATAAAGTCCACTTGTCAAAATAGCTTCGAATTCACCAATTAGGCAACGCCGTTAAAATCATGTTATTATTTTGTTAAATAATTCCTTTATTCAATTCATGTATTAAGTATGTAGTCTGTAGGGGGGAAAACCGCAAGGGAGGCCAGGAAAGAATGTGAAAAGCAGATAACAGAAACGTGCCAGTCAGAGGAGAATAATGGAAGAGATTTAAGAGGAAGAATGGTGGAAGGATAGAGGAAGATGGAGCCATTTTACTAAACTGACTCAGCCACAGACTGGAAACAGTTGATGATGAGTTTATTTATTAGTTTTTTGAAGTAGGAACTAGCCTAGAGGATTATGTCTAAATATAAAACAAGTCTTTGTATATCCTAATTTACTCAGCTCTTGATTAGAGACCTACCACAGAGGTGATACATTCCTAGTTTTGCTGTTGTTTTGTTTGAGGTTTTTTAAACATGTGATATTGCCTGACTTGAGTTAGTTATCACACTGATAAATGTACAGAGTCCAAGTGGCCCCCCCACGACAGCAAAGTTCACAATATCAGTTGAGGGAAGGGCATCAACCCCAGTAGCTGTTAGGCGTTATGTGCTCTAATGGGCCCCAGCTATGCCACCGGATTTCCAAACAGCGGTAACATCTAATACCAGCACAATCAAATAATAGGTCATAATTATTTGTTTTAATAAGTTTCATAAAAAAAAATTGTGTACATGTACAAATAAAAATAAATGCTTAGAAATTATGTAGATCTTGGAGATATTATTTACTGTACATTTGTATTTATATAGTCTATGTATGACTTATTGAAAGTCCCCTGACAATCTAAAAAGCTACAAATCTAATTGAATATTTTCTTACGCCAGTTAATGTGGTTTTTAACAGGTGGTGTCAACTTTAAAATATGTAGCAGTTATAATTTAATTAATATTTCATTGATAAGAGCGTATGAATTAATAAAAGTAGATCGAGTAGCTTTAGAAATGTCTGGAGGTGGAGTCTTTTCAACTGAAGTATCTGAAGAGCCACTTACGTTAAAATGTATTTTAAGTGTTTTATTTTTATTTTATGTATTACTAAATTTGTTTTTTCTCAAGTAAAACATCATAATATACGGGACCTAGAGTTGGTTACTATGGCAACGAGTCCCTTTCCTCTTGTAAGCTACTTTAGGGTGGGTATTTTATTCACCCCAAAGAAACTTGAATATAGGAATCATAACTTTTGAGCAGAATTGCCAACTGATCTTTTCTCCAACTAGATAATAGGCTTATAGTGATCTTTTCAAGTGTGAACCCAGAGTAGATGTAATGCCTCCAAATTCAGTCCTAATGTTGTTGATGATGGTTGGTTTCCCACTAGAGTTGATTCTTGAGACTTCACTTTTCCAGAGTGGCACGGTAATCGGATGTGTGCTAAACTCATCTTGTGTTTTCACGAGTGCTGAACATGTATTTAATGAATCCTGTAAATGGCGTAGGGTTTATTTTATTAAAAATGTTATTTTCATACTTGAAAAAAAATAAGGTTTATATTTTTTTGAAGACAAGTAAAATAAGAAAGGAATATATTTCGATACCCCCATTTTAAAATATTATATATTTATAACCCAATTTTTTTTTTCACGAATGGACATATCGGAAATTGAGAGAAATATGCTCGATCTAATTTAACGGATTCATACGCCAAGTCATGTGATCTGTAGTTGACACTTTTGATATTACTTATCAGATGTTTTCTACTATTTTCAGATTTCCCTTTTGAAATTTAAAATGTCCAGATATTTATGTTTTTTTGGAATAGTCCCTTTGTTATACTTTTGGAAATTTTTAAACCCCCCTTTCCTACTAATCACTTATATAATTCCCTCTATTTTTGTTTGGTTATCTAGAGGATTCCTTCTACCTGCTTGTCAATTATACATTCTTTACCACAACTGAAAATGTTTATATACATACATTATACCCGTACACCTTTACCCCCAACCTCCAATTTTTTTCAGAGTTACATTTAAAATTGTTAAACTTCTGATTACTCTTAAGTTGTCCCTTTACCTTCCTTCCGAAATTAAGTTTTGGACCGCAATGTAATAATATTGGGAGTTTAAACCCCTCACCTCCGCCCCACATTTGTCCAATTACAACTTAGAAATGTCAAATTGTAAGACTTATTTTGACTATCAGCAGTTACTTTTACCTGCCAGCTAAATTTAGTTTTCCTACAATCCTTAAAAAGTTATTTTCCTGTTTATGACTCTGCCCCCCTTTTCTCTCTCTCTCTCTCTCTTACTTCCCCGGATCCCACAAAAATATTTTAAGTTATTATTTCACACGTTTATTATTTATTTAAGGTTGGTTATCTGGAGTTGTCTCTTTTTGCTTACTGCTATACTACAATTTTCCACCACACCTAAGAGTTTTATTTATTAACTCCCCCTTTTCCTATTTCTTGGAGTTTCATTTTAAAATTTAAAATGTTCATACTTTTATATTTATTTGGATTGCTATCTATTACCTTCTTGAAGAATTTCAGTTTTTCTAGCACACTAAGAAGTAGTTATTATTAGTTTTGTAAATTTGAAGCCCCTTCAACTACCGATTTTCCAATTCATTCTGATAAATTTTATATTCTAAGATTCGTTTGTTTATCGGGAGTTCTCTCTCTACCTGTCTGCCAAATTTTAATTTCTTCCTCGTCTCCAAAAGTTTTTCTTATTTTCGCCCTCCTACAATTCCAAGAATTACATTTTAAAATTTAAAATTTTCTGACTTTCGAATTTATTTGGAATGGCCCTTATACCTGCTTAATGAATTTAAGTTAATTACCCCACAGAGAAGTAATTGAATGTTTTAGTTTTGGAAATGATGAGGACCTCACCCAATCAATTTTTTCAACTCCCAATTAAAAATTACTAATTATAAGATGTAGTTGATTATATTGAGCGGTCCTTGTACTTGCATGCCAAATTTAAAATTTCTACAACACCTAAGAGATTTTTTTTCTGTTTATACCTTCTCTTCCTTAGTTTCTGGAGTCCCATTTAAAAATTTGTATGGTTATTTAGAGTGGTCCCTTTAGGTGCCTAGCACATTTTAATTTTCTAACGCACCGATAAGTAGCTATTTCTATTAGTTTTGGAAGTTAAGTTAGCTCTAAGCTAACGTGCTTGACCATAACTCGGAAGTGAAGATTTTTATGTATATTATTTATAGCTTATTACAATTTTTTTACCATTGGGAAAGAGAACGGGAGAGGGTTTTACACGTATACATTAATTTCACCAATTAAATAGAGACGGTGAAAGTAAAATTCGAGAGGAAATGTACATGCATTTGCATGTGGGCAAAAACCCACTTAGGAAACAGCACTTGAAACCGATGTGGGTTTTGGGACGGGGGTTTTTTGTCCCCCAAAATAAATTTAAAATAACACATATAAATTATGTAATAACTATCCCCTTATTATACAATAAATGTATATTAAGCTGGGTGACCTGGCGGTCTAGGTGTTAGGTGTCAGATTTCTGTCCTAGGGGTCCGGGGTTCAATCTTCGGTCCCGGCACAGATTTATTTGATTACCCAAACCCTTCCTTCACCTCTGACAAGACGTGTATTAATCACAACTTGTGAATGTGTTGAACGCCTAGGCCTCCACCGTGGTTCGGATTCCACGTTAAACTGTAGGTCCTCCATTTCATCTCACAATCACCCTACCATTACACATATTTAAAACATGATAACTTCATGGCACACCAACTGAAAAGCATCCAGAGGTTGGGTGGACACGTGTACTAAACGTCATCTCGTCTATCGCCGTTTACCCATGGAAGGTGTCCGGGGTGTGAATCCCGACCTTGTGTACCGAGTGTTTTTAATTAAATAGTTTTCCACTCTCCCTCTAAACTAATACATTATTATTATTATTATTGTTGTTTAGCACCGCGTCTTACTACCCATTCGGGTTAAACACTTTAAGTACTAATTATGCTAATGGATTAGGAATTGGGAAGGTTTAATTAGAGGAAGTGAACCCGCATTTGCGCGAAGGGAGAGTGGAAAACCATTTAGGAACATCCCCCCACCCCCCAGTTCACCCGACCGAGATTCGAACCTCGATCTCCCCGTCCTCATCAGTCGAGCTCAACACGACTAGCGCGTTTGCTAACTACGCCACCGAGGAGGGTATAAAAACTAATACAGATACAGTCCTTCTAAATGCATCTTGCTTATTCCTACCCCCCTAACGTAATTAAAATATTTTGATAGCCCGGCCATGTAGGTAAAGTGCAAATACATTATATTAATAGAACCAATTAACAGCAGACCCATTTTTACATTAAACCAGTATACGATAATAAATAATAGATGTATACACACTTTTTAATAAATTTAAGTTCCTCTTATTATGATTTAAATATATGTAGAGTAGAGCAGGTTAGAGAAATTGTACCAAAATTTGCGCAATAGTGGATGGACTTCCTTCCTTAATCCTTTCACATCTGTGTAAATATACGAATCACCCGGACGGATATTATGAAGCGAACACGCAAATATTATTTTTGCACCACGTCGTACAACCCGGTCGGTATTTTAGCGCTTTAATGATGTAGGGAGGATAATTTTAGTTTAAATGTCTCCTCATTTACGTGGAGGAAGAGTAAAGAGGCCAATTGGGGGCGGGGGGGGAGGGGGGGGTGCGCGGGAAACACTCTCAGAATAGGATTCTAATGCCGAGTAACACCTCGCCAGCAAAACAAATAGGCGAAAGCTTCCTTATCTTTCCATGGCCTGTGACTTTTCAGAGTAACATATTATACTCTCACTACTACTAGGCGGTAGTGTTTGACTGCTGGATAGTGACGTGAAAGGTCATCGTTTGCGTTTAAAAATGAGATTAAAAAACGTTAGTTAAATGACCGCTATGATCCCCCGTAGCTGAGCATATAAGATATGTTATATCTGCGGAAAAATACTTTATGCGAATTGATGTTTAAAAACTATTAACTCCATGGGATGTGGCTCAAGCTATTCTAAAAACTCGACCTCCTATAGGTAAATATCAACTATTGAATGGTTCTTAACTAATCTATTATTATTATTATTATTAGCACCGCGTCTTACTACCCGTTCGGGTTATACGAACTTATTCTAATGTTTAATGGTAGGGTTATTGTGAGATGAAATGGAGGACCTAGAGTTTAACGTGGAATCCGAACCACGGTGGAGGCCTGGCATTCCCCACATTCACAAGTCACATTCACAAGATGTCTTGTCAGAGGTGAAGGAAGGGTTTGGTAATCAGACAAATCTTTGCCGGGACCGAGGATTGAACCCTGGACCCCATCATAGAAGTCTGACACCTTACCCCTAAACCGCCAGGTCACCCAACTAATCTACCATTAATGTGAAATAATATGAAACATTATAAAAGTAAGATAAAAAGTAAATAGATAAATATAAGCAAACTGATACTTTAAAATGTAATTTTAAGGTGTAGTAGTAAATATTTAATAGCTTAGAGAGTATTCAGGCAATTGCAATATTTAAACGTTTAACTATAGCAAGTTACTAATTCTAATATAACAAAAATCAAACACAGTTAATAGGTTTGTAAAATTTGATACATCTAATTTCTTTGGTTAAAAGGAAAAACATAAAATAAAAAATGCATAAAAATACTTTTTGAAATTAAAACACAATTAGAATTAATCTTGTTTAAAAAAAATTGTGTTTTCTCAAATATGTTCCTATCCACGATTACCCTTAACCGCATCGGTGGTCGCATAGTCTTAGCCTCGTGTTGGACTGGTTTACCTTTAAGTGGGATATCGGAGTTCGAATACTTGTAGAGTGTTCTTAGAGTGTTTTTTCCTAAATGGTTCCTCCCTCTTCCACTAGAAAAATGTGGGTACATTTAGTCTAAAATTCTACCTTCCTCATCCTTATTCCATTATAGTTATTTTAGTATCCGTGCAACCCACTAATACGGGGGGGGAAATAAGACCTTTGGGTTTATTAATTTTAATCACAAAATGTTTAAAACTGTCATAAGGGCCTCGTTTTTTGGGGTTAATGAAGAAACCCATTTTATACCAAATCTTGAGTGAGTCAGGCAGACTAACCACTCTTCTAAAAGTGCATTTAAGATTAACCCGAGCCATTATTGGTCTAATGTTCTTCCAACGTTACGCGATAATTGGTTATTTTAATTAAATATAGGTGACCTGGCGGTCTAGGGGTAAGGTGTCAGACTTCTGTGCTGGCGGCCGGGGTTCAATCCTCGGTCCCGGCACAGATTTATCTGATTACCAAACCCTTCCTTCACCTCTGACAAGACATCTTGTGAATGTGGGGAATGCCAGGCCTCCACCGTGGTTCGGATTCCACGTTAAACTGTAGGTCCT
>CABFOV010000624.1:0-12602 GCA_902141375.1 Timema poppense | reverse complement strand
CTTATTGTTACACAAGGGGAGGGAGCAAGATAGGTACCAGTATCTACTTATTGTTACACAAGGGGAGGGAGCAAGATAGGTACCAGTATCTTCTTATTGTTACACAAGGGAAGGGAGCAAGATAGGTACCAGTATCTACTTATTGTTACACAAGGGGAGGGAGCAAGATAGGTACCAGTATCTACTTATTGTTACACAAGGGAAGGGAGCAAGATAGGTACCAGTATCTTCTTATTGTTACACAAGGGGAGGGAGCAAGATAGGTACCAGTATCTACTTATTGTTACACAAGGGGAGGGGGCAAGATAGGTACCGGTATCTACTTATTGTTACACAAGGTGAGGTTGACCTTGGTGATCCTGAGGGGTAACTTGACCTCGAAAACACCCATTTTGTTTCAAATTTTCCCAACGTCAGCTTTTAAAATAAATATTTTGAGGGACCAAAAAAAAAATGAAGAATAGAAATTAAAACAACGGACAACATAACTTAAAAAAAAAAGTAGAAACAAAAAGCGTTTAAAATGTTAAATAGAGACAAAACAAAGTTTCAAGGATCCATAATTCCATGGGGAAAACGCTGACCTAATTCCCACCGGTAGAAAGAAAACAATGTATTTCCAACTTGGTAGTACTGTTATCAGAAGAATATGTTGAAAAGATACTCATAAATTAACGGAATTCAAAATTAGAAGTAGTTTAAGATATTTAAAAAAATATATTATAAAGTAAAAACAGTTATATCACAAATATAGAGGTTCTGGGTTCTATTCCGGATGGTTTTGTTCAATTTAGTAACTATTCAGGCGCAAGTATTGGGTTTGTAGTAATAAGTAGAGCCCGGATTTTTATGTAATTACATATTTTAATCCTAACAGTTAGTAATTTATGAAAAGCGAAATGTCGGTGAATTAGGTTGTTTAAGACAATATTTTAACTTTTAATTTCACATAATTTTACATATTTTAATGAATATTAAATATTTATTACGCCTAAAATTACATATGTTGCGTGTTTTTTTTTACTGTGGTATTATTTTTATGTTTATCTTGGGGGAAATATTTTTAAACGATTTGTCACTAATTTTTAGCCAGTTTGTAAGTTCATAAAGGAATATCTCCAGTGAAGGTAATACAATGAGCAAACTCCAAGTCAAGTATGTCGGCTTGTCAAAGAGGATTACAGTTGCCGTAACATAACTTTGTGAGCGACATTTATTGTGCTGTGGAGGGGTTAGAATACGGTGTTGCCAGGTAGTGTCCTCAGCAGCACGTCTCTCGCGCGGCGTGGCAGTTTGTAAACACAAGTCAACGAGTTGTAAATCCATAATTATTGAATATGATTAGCTCATTGTCAAGTTTTTCTTTTTGTCAGGAGAAGAAACGGATATAAAGCGGTCAGGTAAAAGAAAAATGACGAGAACGGAACTTATAATTAATCAAGGAAAAGTAATTTGAAGTCTGTATCAAGAATATGGTGCGTAGAACGGTATTTTGAAAAGCAAAAAGTGACCAACCATGTATATAGGTGTAAAGGTAATATTAATACGGACTAGTCAAAAGAGTCAAAAGAAAAGTTAAGACTTTTTTTTTAAAGAAGAAATGGTAAATTTAGTTTTGTTGTGTATTTAGCTTTGTTATATTTAGTAACTATTTATTTAAATACTGTAATATATATGCATATACAAGACCTACCTTTCTGTAATTATATATGTTATGTAATTTGTATTTATTAATATTTTTATCTTTTAACTCTTAAGTGGGATATTAATTTCATATTTGAAAATTTGCTTATTTGAAACAGGTTCATCCCCCTTTATTTCGGTTATCAGAGGTTTTTTTTTACTCTAATAGGAAATTAATGAAACAAATCGCCAGCAGGCCAGTTCGGTATAAGCCATCCAGCTGGACGTTAGCTACTCCGCACAGTGTGCCCAAGATGTCCAACATAAAATAAATATAATATTACTATAGTAAATACATTCAGTTCATTTAGTGCCTACATTGTATAATATCTACTTCTTGAATATCTGTCATGATCATATTAGCATTTTATGAGAAACTTTTTAAATTAAGTTAAAATATTAATTACATGTTTCCAAGATTACTTTGGTATAGTAGCCCCACGGCTTCTTTGGTGCTGACTGACAGCTCACAGCTGACTTCTGACAATCAACATTCAGGCATATACCTAAATGTTGACTGTCAGAAGTTACATCTGCTAAACACATGTTTGTTCAGATCATATGGCTCGGCGTAGGGATACATAATTTGGTTTGGTAGCTTTTCAAAGCTTTTAGCTGTGAGCTGTCAGTCAGCACAAAAGAAGCCATGAGGCTACTGTAGATATTCAAGAACTGTTGAGCTTATTATGTTTATAGAATCAAACTTAATGGATCTACTGAATTATTATTATTATTAGCACCGCGTTTTACTACCCGTTCGGGTTATACGCACTTACGCTAATGTGTTATGGTAGGGTGATTGTGAGATGAAATGGAGGACCTACAGTTTAACGTGGAATCCGAACCACGGTGGAGGCCTGGCATTCCCCACATTCACAAGATGTCTTGTAAGAGGTGAAGGAAGGGTTTGGCAATCAGATAAATCTGTGCCGGGACCGAGGATTGAACCCCGGCCGCCCGCACAGAAGTCTGACACCTTACCCCTAGACCGCTAGGTCACCCGATCTACTGAAGCACTATTTTATTTAGTGTGCTCACTGAAAAGGTGAATATTACAAAAAAAACTATTAAAATGTTGGCTTTATCTCAAGTACACTTCAGATGGAGATGTAGAGGACGCAATAAAAGGTATGTGGTTTTGCAGTTTTTAGAGAAAAACATGTTTTTTTATCAAAATAAATAAAATATTGCTCCAGTACAAACAAAGTTTAATTTTCTTCACATGGTGATATTAACATTGGTTGAATATCTGTCTCGAGCATTTAGGCATTAGATGACAAACTTTTTGAATTAAGGTGATTGGTCCTTTTAATTTGGCGTGGAGATGCAGAGCCATGGGAATAAACACACTCTACAGCATACACTAATAACGCTAGTGAAATAGAGATGATTAGAGTAGATTTTGAGAGGAAATGTACCTATATTTTCTTGGTTTAAGAGTGGGAAAGCATTAAGGAAAAATCTCCCTCTGTAATCTCTAACGGGATTTTAGTCTTCATATCCCTTATCAGCGGCAATCTATTTCATCACGAGAGTGGTACGTTTGACTGCGAGACCATCGCTTCAGGAAGCAATAATACCTTACTTGTGCGGAATTCAGAAGTTAGTCAGAGAGCCATCACCAGTGAGCACTACTGGCAACTAGCCACAGCGACTGTCTACTGATAATATAAATATTTGACGAAATAGTATAAATATTTAACGAACTCACAAGATCTATTTTACAACTACAATAACAAACTAATAGAAAATAAAGCGTTAATCTCAGGACCGACGCAAGGGTTTCAAGCGATGTTTTAGGAAAATATACTTTTAAAGTTATCTGTTAATGATGAATGTTTCAAATTACAAGTGCTATTTGTTTTGATATTCGACTTCATTTCGTGTTGGAAAACTTATAAGTTTCAGCTCGTGAAAACTCCAGGCTTTATCTAGTGATAAACTTAAAACATTACCTAACCTTATTAAGGCTACTATTATCTAGTAGACTAATAGTAATAGTCTTAAAACTAGTAGGCAGTGAAAACGGCTTAATTAATCTTTCTATCCAACTTACTACAGAAGGTATCGCCTTTCAACGTTTGATGAGTTATGAAGTTGGGAACTTTTGAAGAGGAGGAGGGGGGGGAGGGGGGGATCGACAGTTGAGAAATTTAAAATTCATCTGTAAAAGTCCACGGTAAAGAACTTTCATAATCGAAAGTACTGTGGTACAGAGTAATTCTAGAATTTTACAACTCAAGATCTCGATTCTCCATAAAATTCCGAACTTTCATATTTGTCTCCCAACATTGAAATTGGAGACACTCCCCCTAGGTCCCCTTCCAGTGCAACACCCCTGTCCGTATTCTTTATAACATAAATAAACCACAACCCTTAAGTGACGCAAAATAATGTTGCTAAAGTACCTATTGAAAAAAAATAAAGGTAAACGATTAAGCCATAAGTGGTGATCCACACCTACCCCCCATACCCTCACCTCCACGCCCTTAATCAATGTGTGCACAAGTATTATACCTTCCTTTTATCCTAATATTTTCGGAAACTTTTTTTTCTTTTGCAATGTGTCTTACTACCCATTCGAGTTATATGCATATGTATTAATAATTACGCTAATAGGTTTACGGATTAGTAAGGTTATATTTAGGGACAGTGTACCAGCATTTGCGTAGAGGGAGAGTGGAAAACCATTTTGGAAAAAAATCTCACTTAGTACACCCTACCGAGATTTGAACCTCGATCCCCAAGTCATGGTCAGTCTAGTCTACTAAGAGAGTAGCACGTTTGACATCGCGACCACCAAACCGGGTAGATTTTTAATTAACTATCATAGTGATTCGTTGACAAAGCGACTGGCATAACCATAAACATTACTTTGTTGTAAATAAATGGTTTTAAAAGATACATATTATGAGTATTAAATAAAATGTTTAGATGACTTTTTTATTTAGAAATAATGATTAGCTTATTTAATTTAAATTATGTATATATTTATTTGTTTTCAAAAAATAAAGAGTTACAGTTTGTTGGAATGCGCCCTAGGTGCCCG
The DNA here is from genome assembly GCA_902141375.1 of Timema poppense. Lineage (NCBI taxonomy): Eukaryota > Metazoa > Arthropoda > Insecta > Phasmatodea > Timematidae > Timema > Timema poppense. Next base: position 7,870 of record CABFOV010000624.1, on the reverse strand, counting down.
ATGGACGGTCTGCTTTGTTCAGAGATAACTCCATTGGATCTGCCCCTCAATGATGCAGGGGAAGAAAGAGTGGTAATTGGTCGTCACGCGACATTCTGGAGTTCTGTTTCCCAGGGCGCTCGTGTGTGAAGACATGCGATGGAGGAACAGCTGGATGACGCAGTGGAGTGGACAACACTCAAGGAAAGTGTTTGTCGTCGTTTCATGTCGCGACTACCTACTAGTACTAGGTAAAGGAAGGATAAAACTAGCTACAATACTAGTTCCAATGCTTTGATACTCGTCTTTAATATACTAGGTACAGTCAAGGATAAACCTAGCTACAACATTTTTTTATTTATTTAGCACCACGTTTTAGTACCCGTTCGGGCTATACGCTAATGTGTTAGGAATTGGGACGGTTGAATTTAGAGGAAGTGAGCCCGCATTTGCGTGGAGGGAGCGTAGAAAACCATTTAGGGAAAATCATCCCAAGTTCACCCGACCGAGATTCGAATCTCTATCTCCCCATCCTAGGCAGTCTAACTCAACGCGAAACTAGAGCGTTAGATAACTACACCGCCGAGGTGGGTGTAGCTATAATAATAGTTTCAATGCTTGAATATAGATCTTATGTGTTGCAATGACCTACTAGTTCGGTACAATCTAGAAGCGAACAACTAGATTCACTAACAAGGTTTTTATTACATTTCTAATCTTGTTGGTAGCTCTTTGGATTAAACCCACAAAGTTAGACAGGGTGGGCAGATATTCTGACTTTCTGATCTATAAATATAGATTTAAAAAAGAAGAATGGGCTTTAACTGATGTAGTTTGTAGTATTTAAAATATCATACTTTTTTATTTAATTTTTAATGCCAGGGAAATATATTTTTAAATTGGAAACATTGTAATTCATTCAATCATATAAGCCTTTTCGGATCTAGAATAATGTAGCCATATCCCAATAATCTTACTTCCCAGTGTCTCCAACCAAGGTTCCACAAGGAGTGGATACCAGGACCTCCAGCGAAAATATGAGGTTGGAGCAGTTCATTTAGTTTTCTTTTAATCGTGCAGCATATATGACCGGGAGGGACATGACATACACGTTCGGTCGCCTTATGTGTAGATTATTAGCTCCTCTGGTGGAACCAAACGTTTCCCAGGGTACACCATAGGAGGTTGTATACACGTCACACTCGCAATGAGATGATGTGATGATGTGATGATAGCGAGTATGAAGGTGTGAGCCAGTGGGATTCTTAACCTAATTTAACTTACCCACCCCTGTTGACCGTTGGGATAATTATTCTTAAGGGAAAATACCCAAGATAACCACTGGGAATCGAACCCGGGACCCCTAGACTCGTATTTAGGTGCACTGATCCCTTCACCACGGGGCCGGTTAGCAATTTAGGGTGACCTGGCGGTCTAGGGGTAAGGTGTCAGAATTCTATGCTGGCGGCCGGGGTTCAATCCTCGGTCCCGGCAAAGATTTATCTGATTACCAAACCCTTCCTTAACCTCTGACAAGACATCTTGTGAATGTGGGTAATGCCAGGCCTCCCCCGTGGTTCGGATTCCACGTTAAACTGTAGGTCCTTCATTTAATCTCACAATCACCCTACCATTACACATTAGCGCAAGTGCGTATAACCCGAACGGGTAGTAAGACGTGGTAATAATAATAATAATAATAATAATAATAATAGTAAATTTAGTAATTGAGGTTAGCGCACTAAATATTTACTCTTTACACACCGGTTCTCAGACATTGTTAAATTTGCTAATCAAATATGTGTAATGATAGTCACGCATCACTTTCGCAGTAAACTAGACTGGCGATGAAAGGAAGATCGAGGTTCAAGTCTCAGTCGAGTGTAGGCCTACTGAGGGTGGTTTCTCGAAAATGATTTGTCCACGCTCCCTCTACGCAAATGCGGGTACACTTCTTATAAATAATCCTTAGAACCATTAGTGTAATTAGTACATAAGCGTATAGCCCGAACGGGTAGTAAGACGCGGCGCTAAAAAATATATGTCATGGATATGGACACGCATTAATTTGTTATCATTCACAAAATTGTTGTAAAAAAAAGATTCATTTTTCAGATACAAATTAAGGGTTCATCTTAATATTTTATATAATTTAATTTTTTTTTTTGTAAAAATAGTTTTAAAATATGTTGGATTTTTTTTTCACTTAAGTTGGTAACACTATTTTTTTAATGCAAACCATTTAATATTCTTAATTTTGAATATGGTTCCCATGACCAAACGAGTTTGACACCGCTTTAAACCATTCGATAATCGAAGTGGGTTCTAACTCGATAGTGTTTCAATCGTGGAAGAGAGAGTTAGTCTGGACTAAGGGTGAGATCGGTGTGGAAAACCACACCCTTTTCCAGTCGACAAAGCCGTTAAATTGATCACCGGGTAATCAACTCGATCGGTTGATGGGATGAAACGAGGTGTTGGCACTTAGGTCACTTTTACAAAAAGGCGAGGAAGCTATTAGCCCTGCATTTCATTACCTGAGGCCTGACCAATGGTCATTAGTCGGTCGCTACTTTCAAACCGATTAGCCCCTTTACACATTTATAAATCACAAAAAAAAAGTGATGACTGCAGAGGACTTTCTTCAATTAAATTTTTTTTTTTCAAATGTGCTTTAAATCAACATTTATCAATTTGATCTTTCTCTTTGCTTGGTACTTTTTTTCATGTATTTGAGGTATTTAATGTGCACTTTCTGAACTGATTGATTATATCAGAACACGACTTATAATCTAATATAAATCTATAACAGACACAACATCAAGCCCCCCGGGCCGTTAATTCATCACTGGGAAGGGGAAACCGTCATTGCACCAATGGTACATTTTTCGGTCATGCTAGGAACCGAACTCAGGATCCTTACATCAATAGACAGACACCCTACTGAGCTATGGTGTCAGACTCTGTGTTAAGTTGGTAATATTAATATAAAATAAAATTACATATTTAAGAATATTTAATAAACACTTTTGGAGATATTTGTTTTTTAGCACCGCGTCATACTATACGCCCATGCACTGATTACACTAATAGTTTTAGGGATTGAGGAGACTCTATGTATTTAAATTGTACCCGCATTTGGGCGAGGGGCGTGTACAACCATTTTGGAAAAACCACCCTCACTACGAGACTGGAACCTTGATCTCCCTATCATCAACAGCCTAGTCCACTGCGAGAGTTACGCCTTAGACCATACAGCCACCGAAACGGGCTTCAATCTAATTGATCATGTAAATACAAAACTTACAAACTATCTGCATTCTAAAATAGATGTAAAACCCAGCCATCAAGTGATATTTAATGGGCAGGACACTGGTTGTGTGCCTATTCTATAATTAAGTTTGTTTTTATGTTATGTGGTTCAGGAAGTGTAAGTAAATTAAGGCGGCCGCCTCGGTCAGAGAGAAAGTATAAATCGCTGTCAGGCCACACGGCTTAAAATACAATGGTCTGTGTTGTTTTCTAGAATAAACTCTCTATTCTTTCTAAGCTTATACTCCCTTTAACCCTTCACCTTATTATTAAAAAGTCGTTAAAAATTAGCTAATGTCACATTTTCTCAAAACATTTTCTATCAATAAAACTCAAACTATGGGATTGTTAGGGGGGAGGGGGGGAAAGCCTGTTGGAATAGTTCGACTTTATTTTGGAATCAACCCAATTTTGAAATAACGCATCGTAGAATTATCCTAAATATGGCGTCAGAGCTGAACATCTGCGCGTCAATTTCTCGCTTATTAAGACGGCTCTCTTAACTGTAAATAAATAAAATCATTGTAGAAAGAGTATTTCATGATGCTATAGAATATTTACTACATGTTATCAATTATGTTTTACTTTGGCGCGTCTTACAACCCGTCCGGACTAGTCACGTATTTTGTAATGTCCCAACTTGTAAACCCTGTGTTGTTTCGAAAAGGAAGGATGAGACTGCAGTTTTAATATTTTATTTGCATTTTATATTTAAATTCGGGAATTATTTTTATTTTATAATATTATTTTTAATTATTCATTTGCATTTTAGAATACTTTAAGCCCTTCAGGCAGTTGAAAGGTCGATACATTAATTTTATTTTAAATGCGCTTACTGGGTTCGTTGGACGATGAACCCAAAGGAAAATAACCCGCCTCGGTGGCGTAGTTGGCTAACGCGCTAGTCGTGTTGAGCTTGACTGCTAAGGACGGGGAGATCGAGGTTCGAATCTCGGTCGGGTGAACTTGGGGTGGTTTTTCCTAAATGGTTTTCCACTTTCCCTCCACGCAAATTGCGGGTTCACTTCCTCTAATTCAACCTTCCCAATTCCCAATCCATTAAAGTAATTAGTACTTAAAGCGTATAACCCGAACGTGTAGTAAGACGCGGTGCTAAATATTATTATTATCAAAGAGAAATACACCTTTTCCTTAGTACGTAGCGGTTGCATTGTCCGGCCAACCAGAAAGCTAGGATTCAAGCTACTCTCTTGTGATAGGTCGAGATTGTCAGTCCACTCTGGTGCAATCAATGATGTCATTAGAATTTGAAAAAGACGCGAGGTAGAAACGAACTCTCACTGTTACACGAGAAAGAGACGCGCAGTGACCGGGGTGACGACAAGACGTGTGTCACTTGTCACACATTTAATCATGATATGGTGTACGGTGACTAGCGTAGAGAAGGGTCATCTGTACAAGCTGACGTTGTTAATTGTATAATAATACATATAAAATAGTGCATTATAATAATAAATTAATATATAAAGTGATCGAGGCATATTTAATGTATAAGTGGGAATTTCCTTATATGATAATCGCGTCGAGAAGGGAAGCTGAGCTAGCAAGGGAAAGAGATCAAGATTCTAAGTCGTCTTTGCGAATTCTACAATTACTACCCAACAATAAGCCTCATTGAGACTTCTACAATTGGCTATCCAATGAAGGGGCAACTAGGAATTCTTCAATTGCCGCCCGACAAAAGGGGCAACTAGGATTTCTTCAATTGCCACCCGACGAAGGGGCAACTAGGACTTCTTCAATTGCCGCCCAACGAAAGGGGCAACTAGGACTTCTTCAATAGCCGCCCAACGAAGGGGTAACTAGGACTTCTTCAATAGCCGCCTGACAAAAGGGGCAACTAGGACTTCTTCAATTTCCGCCCAACGAGGGTCCTCACTCGTGTTGTTCAATTTACTTACACCAATGCAGTAAAGTTGAGGAAGATAATTTAGAGTAAATGCACAAACATTCGTATAGAGGGAGAGAGGAAATCTTTTCAGAGGACGGGATTCAAACTCAAACTTTCCCATCATCGGTAAACCATAACAGACGAGACTGAAAACTTTGTCCACGTGAACACTGGTGTGAGTTTGGTGTAGTAACACATTGTTCAAAGATTTTACTCCTCACCAGTCAGGTTAAATGTGAGATTTCAATCCCGTTCACTTGAATCCCTTGTGTGTGTAGAGATGCGTATATGTATCTATCTAGTCCGTAGTTGTACAGTCCGACTACCCTGAAAGATTACAAGCGTACCTTATTTGGTTCAACTATGGCGTTGATTATAAGACAGGACCATAGTGTAATAAGTCAAGGTAAAACTGCTACCACCCACTTCGGTGGGTCAACGGTCTAAGACGTAGTTCTCGTGTAAGAATGATCTGCTGATGATGGATAGATCGGGGTTCGAATCCGGATTGGGTCTACTGAGGTATTTTTTTATTAAATTGTTTCCCACTCTCCTTCCATGCAAATGTAGGTACATTACCTCTAAAATGTTTCCTTCCTCATCCCTACCCTATTAGAGTAATTATTATACATGCGTATAACCTGAACAGGTAGTAAGACGTGGTGATGATTAAAAAAATAGAGAGATACTTCAACCTTTTAGGTTAAACCGAGTGTACATACTGGACCTATGAGAAGTGTTGCAGACGTTCAGAAATACCCTATTATTTATTTAAGAAGTGGTTTGTTATTTTAAAATACATTTCATGATAAAATAGGCGTAAACGGTACTAACATGTTTCTATTTGAATTAGATAAACTGACAATTTAAATTTCACAATTTAAAAAATAAAACAAAGAAAATGTTAAATTAATTTTTAATTATTTTTCAAGTGAAATGTCTTTGAGTTAAAAATTTACCTTATTCTTCGAATAAATTATTTTTAATGTGGCTAAAACAGAACCATCCTAAGATGAGTGAGGATTGATTTACGAGGTTTGAAAATTAAAAACTGCCCTTCCCGTAAAAAAAAATCTCAGTGTGAGTATACTTCCATTCAAATAAATTACACCCTTAAAGTAAGTGCTGCCCAGCTCTAATATATCCCTACGCGCACATATGGAACTATAACAAACACACAAAAAAAAGGTAATAATATCTAACCGAACGATCAAATCTTTGACTAGGCCCAAAAGGCTGCTTACTACCTATTGGAAAACCGGACTATGTTTTTTATCAACGTTCCAGTAGTGTGCTCCTTGAAGTTATGTTTCCACTGAAGCAACGGAGTCACGACCAGACGCAGACAATGTCGTGTCACCAGAGAACTCGAGTGTGTTATTTTAATTTAAAAACATTAGAAATTAAGTTTCAATGACCGGGATGGGTTTCGACTGTGTTCCTCCTGCCATTCTATCTAAAACAGCTCCGAGAAAGTTCCATTAAGGTGGCGATGTAGGGAATTCAAGTTAAGCCGTTTTCGCAGTTTTTATAGCTAAATATTTTGGCCAATATAAATAAAATATTACTTCTGTACAAACATAGAATATCTAAAAAAAAACTTTTTAACTTACGAGAAAAGGTTCTCATTAAATTCCAGGACACCTTTGACAGATAAATAATAATTATTGAGGTCATAATGTGAAGAAAATTAAACTCTATATATGTACCGAGGCAATACATGATCTATTTTGACCCAAAAAAAAGTTGTTGTATAAAAACTGAAAGAATTACTGGTCTTCACTCGCGTTCCCTACATCCACAACTTTAGATCACGGGATGATACAATCCAATTATCATTGGAAGGTTCTTTTAGACAGTACAAACTTCTTGGGGTAAACATTATTAACATTTTACTAGTTTTTTAGTGTTTTTATAGGTGTCGACCTCAGTGGCTTTAGGGTAAAGTTCTCGCCTCCAATGTTCGCGAGTTCAAACCCAGCTGAGGTTGACCGATTTTTCTCGAGCGATACAAATGCGTAGCACAACTTCCTTCGGAGGGCAAGTAAAGCCTCCAGCCCCATGTCGGCTGTGGCATGTAAAAAAAACCCACGGAAGGTGTGTGAAAATACCTTTACTGGTGGGGCCCTTTTAATCTCACTTATAAACATTTAGTGTGGAAGGAAAAGTTGAGCCCCCAAACTTTCTGAACTCCCCTACTATGCATTAGTCCTACCAGATTGTGCAGGCAGCACTAACCGGCCCAAGGGCAAAGCGCAAGCTCAGCGTCGGATGGAGATAAATCAAACCATCCTTCGGGTTGTAGATCTAAGAAGATTTTGTAGGTATTGAAACTATTTGCCAAAAGGGACCTTGCGTATTAATGCTTAAAAGTAGATCTAGTACGCCCCCGTGTTAATAGAAATAACCTTATTATTTATGGCAACTAGAAAATCTACTTGAGCTATTCTAACGTATCCATGCGTCAAGTCATATTATCTACAGCTGTCACCTTTGATAGATATTATTAATACCTATAAAGTAAGACTAATAATATAAAGATGTCATCAATGTTGAACGCAACCAAATAATTGTATTTTCTAAATGGGTGACCTGGTGGTCTAGGGGTAAGGTGTCAGACTTCTATGCTGGCGGCCGGGGTTCAATCCTCGGTCCCGGCACGGATTT
>CABFOV010000623.1:122889-173615 GCA_902141375.1 Timema poppense | reverse complement strand
ACCTCGATCTCCCCGTCCTCAGCAGTCGAGCTCAACACGACAAGCGCGTTAGCCAACTACGCCACCGAGGCGGGTTTCAAATCACAAAATTGCATCCTACAAACGCTTGCTAGGTAAAGTCAGTTCAGACTACATAAGTACAAGGGTATAGCTTTGCTACGAATGACGGTCTGACCTCATTCCTTGGTCTGCCAGCTGTCCAACATGACGGAATATTTCCTTGTGTTGTTACGTGAAGTCAACCAAATAATTGAAAACTATTAATGAAAGCAAAGAAATAGGAGATAAATAATCAACTCTTCTTACAAAGATGTACCCAGTATTCTATTAATGTATATATAGATAAGAAATTTAAGTTTAATGCCGTTTTTCGAAGCAAGCTCTGCGTACTCTCATTCAGCACCCACAAATATTGAATAATCTTTATTCACCTACCATCATAGCTCAGTCGTTAGAAAGAGTTTCTAGATATCCGGTTATCACGGGCTTACACCTTGAGAGATCAAATTTTTAAAATTTTATTTCTTGTATGTTACTGAAAATATTAACTTTCTAAATCATTAATTGTATTAATATAAGTTTGTTTTTATTTTTTTAATCATTACCAAAAAGCATTATCATTAGTTGAGCCTATGTGTACTTACCCCTGATGCTTATTTAAACTAACTAGCAAGTTAAGTTAAAAGTGGTTAAAAGGTGTTATGTGAGTGATTATTTAAACAAAATATTAATGTGTTTCAGATATTAAAAATTATGCTTATTTAAGAAAGTACTAAGGAAGCTAATTATTATTATAATAATGATCTCGTTACATAATATATTTTTAATTTAGAGAAATAAACAATAAAACTATACCACGGTTTCCAAGAAAAGCCTAAACTGAAAAAAGGTAGGACGTGAACTGAATTAAGAAAGGAAGCACACCGAAAACGAATATGCAAATACTGGGGAAAAAGTTAAAACCAAAAGAAGAAATAGTTGAAATAACGTTGTCCATAGCTGGATGAAACAACAAGAAGATGAAAACTATATTGATAATATAATTGATTCGTATTTGTTAGAAATATTCAAGAGTAGTGAATTCAACTAGAGGGAAATAAGGCTGATTACCTGGCCCTGGGACAGTGAGCGAAGGTGATGCTGAATGGTTGAGACACCAACAGCGAAGAGTTATGAAGATGAGTGAGACAAGGATGCTGTTTGTCACCAAGTTGGTTCAATTTGTATGGCAAGTGGCTGGTCAGAGAAGCCTAGGAGTGATGTAGCAATTTCAGGATAAGAGGACGCGTCATCAACACAATAAAATACGTAGATGATCTAGCATTGCTGTTTAAAAATAGAAAATATTTAAAGAAAATGATGGACCAGCTGATGGAGACAGAGAGAAGATATGTCATGGAGATCAACATTGAGAAGTCAAAAGCGATGGTGATTTCAAAAAATAAAGAGCCACTAAAAATCCCAATTGGAAACCAGTTGGAAAGGATAAAGCAGTTCAAGTACCTGGGAATACTGCTCACATAGGATATCTAATCTACTAAGGAAACTAGGTCAAAGATCACCATGGCCAAGGAAGCTTTTTACAATAAGAAGTTACTGTTGACCAAAAAGTTGAGTTTGGAACTGAGGAAGAAACTGATGCTACATTTGGAGCATTATGCTTTATGGAACAAAAACCTGGACTCTTAGAAAGATGGAAAATAAATGTTTGGAGAGCTTTGAAATGTGGTGCTGGAGAATACTTAAGGATATCAGGTATACACACAGGGTGATGGAAGAAGAAGTCCGATGAATAGCTGTTGAGAGAACCATTTTGGATATGATTCTTCGGTACAAAGAAAACTGGATTGGACACATCCATAGTAAGAGTTGTTTTCTGCACGACGTCATAGAAGAAAACGATGAGGGAAATAGGAGCTTAGTAATAAAGAGGATTCAAATATTAAATTACTTGAAGGAAAGAAGATAATTCTGGTAAATCAGGTGGATGCATTGGTGGCCTAAGCTCACTGACAAAAGGAATATACCGGTCGTAAGACAGAATATATGATAATAATTTGTTATTCATAATTTTTAAAAGATTCTGAGGTCAAACAGGCAATACTATAAACTAGGATAGCTTAAGTTTGAATAACAACATATTTTAATAAATACTTAACGATTTCCACAATTTTCGAAACAATCATCTTGGAAGCAAATGAATAAAAGACTTAAAATTAAATAAAAATAGATTAACCGATTCTCACTGTGCACTCAATGGAATGAAAGCGTTTACTTTTGTTTACATAGTTTATACCATGACACGTTTCAATACCATTTGGAGAATTTCGCGATTGACTTGGTATCACTTTAACGACCAAAGCCTTTTATTGGTTTTGGTATCGTGGCTGTTTATGGGGGTTTATGACCGAGAAGATACAAAATTCTGGTTTGGTAAGACTTTCCTTAATCCATGGTACTATGGTTTGATGATATGTACATTTAAAGAAACAATTATCTTTCAAGATGGGTTTCAACATGTCTGAAAACATTGTTGTTGGAGTTAGATTTTTCCATTGTTTTATCCCGAGATATTTCTCTCTCAGAATTCAATGAAGCGTCATTTAGTTTTTAATCGTGTTTCTATATTTATGTACAAGGTCCAGAGTGTTTTCACTTATAACGTAATTCTCACTGACTAATTTAATATCACATATGATTATAAAATATCTTATTGGATTAATTTAAAGAGCCTATCAATGGCAATACTTGAAAGTTTGAAACATTTAAATTAGAAAATAAATATATATATAAATTTTTTATTATCTCAGCATTTTTTAACCATTGAATAGACTAGAAATTCGAATGTATTTGTACAATTTGCAGCATAAAGCAACAACCAAACCACCGGTGGCTGTGATATCAATGATAGCTCTCAGTAGCTGAAGATATTCACACGTCCATCACAGATTCGGTATTTAAAAAATAAGAAAATAATGACCCTTATCACGGGACGATTCCTGGATAGCTCACTGGTAGATTATTAATGTGCTTAGCAAAATATTCCAGGTTTGATTCCCGAGTCCAGGTGTAACTTTACAAATTATTTAAAAATTGAAGCATTTTCTTAAATACTTGTAGATAGTAAGTACTCTAACAGTATTCCTTCATAACTATGACAAATACCCATTCCGATGGACACGTGGTCTAACTGGCTAGATCATTTAGTTTAGTGGAAAAGTGACGCAAGTGTCAAGGTTCTAATCTTGACTGGATGTACTAAGGTTGGTTACTCCTAAATAAATATATACTCCTTATCCACACAAATGTATTTACTCTAAATATTTTACCATACTCATCAATACTTCATTATTATAGTATATACGTACAGGTGGCGGCTCGTGTATAGGCACTGAGGAACTGCAGTACCCCCTACTTACACTTGATATTATCGATAACATTTAATATAATAAGTCCTTTTTTCTTTAATTCTTTATTTATTTTTTATTACAATATATATTCCTTAAGCTTAATGTCAGTACTTCAGTAGCCATCCCCCCCAGTTTATAAAAAAGATACAAAAATCTATGTATGGAACTGTGCATTTCACAGTGCCACCGACGTTGTGTTTGACTGTTGTGCGCATGAGCACATAGGAGGGGGTGGGGAGGAAGGTGGGACTGCCAGAGGAAGAGAGCACTGCTGCTTTAGCAGTGCTGACTCTGGCGTGATGGTGAAAGGAAGGGTTTTTTACTCAGCATGTGTTGTGCTTAAAAACCATGTACCATATTCTTGAATGTGATAAAGTTAAGAAGAGTGTAGAATTATATTATTATTCTGCTTCCAGCTATTCTATTTGATTAATTTTTTTCGGTTCTTTTATTTAACAGAATGACTAAATGTGCTTTCAGTACTTTAAACGGAGAAAAATTTCCTCAATTGTCATCCAGAGATCAAGGAGAAAATTATTGAACTTTTAGCGCAAATTAAAACAAGAAGAATGGATTTCATTTTTAAATGAATAGATCAAGCTTGAACTGTAACAATTTAAGTTAAAGTAAGTAAAAAAGTTTGTTTGTTAAGATTGTATCAAGTTACTGAATAAATTTTCTTTTTATACATGTTTTTTTACCTTTTACACAATCTTAAAACAAAGTCTAAACATTTTCTGGAGCACCACCCACACTAATTTTAGCTACGAGCCGCCTCTGCGTACAACCCAAACGGTTAGTGATACGCGGTGAAAAAACAACCGGTTGTTGCCTGGCTTGAACCACGATAAATGTAATAAAGTTGAGCTGAAAAGTTCTATATAAGCTTAGGGATGGCAACTATAGGATTAAGAATACTTTGTAGTTTGGAAACTCTCACACAGAAATTAAACAAATAGCATACTTCCAAATAATTTATATTAGTTTTCTTAAAATAAAATTTGGGCCGGCAAACCTTGATTCAGTGAAATTGTCCTCTAAGAGGTTACCGCAACTAACATATATAGGGTCGCCAAAATTGCTACAAGTTTTAATTTACAAAACAACCGTTGTGAATACAAATATAATAAATACGTAAATAGTAAACTGATGAATATTGTTGGGAGGAATTTGATACAACCTCTCTTTGATTCAAACTTAAAAAAATATATATATTTTTAGCACTCCGTCTTACTACCCATTTGGGTAGTACGCCTATGAACTAAATTACGCTTGTGGTCTTAGAGATTAGTAAGGTTATATTTAGAGAACGTGTATCCACATTTGAGTGGAGGAAGAGTGGAAAACTATGTTGGGGAAAACCAACCTCAGTTCACCAGTTTGAGATTGGAACCGTAACGGCCCCTTTATCGGCAGTCTAGTCAACTGATTGAATAGTGCGTTAGACCACGTGGCCACCTAAATATTATGTGTATATATGTATTATTTAGAACAAATGCTATTAAAGATTATAAACAGAGTACAATATGGTTAATTCAAGAGCAAGGAAAAACCTCTTAAAGAATGGGATAACCAAAATGAGAATAACATTAAAATACATTTTTTCTATCAAATAATTCTCTGGATTAAAGCTGTTTTATGACATAATATAAGCCACCAATTTATTTATTTATTTTTGATGAACACAGATGCTGAAACAATAATACATAAATAATAATTATAAAAAGAATTGGGATTAAATTATTTAATTTTTATCATTGCTTCTTTAAATCATTTTTTCCCCTTATATCACTAAAACGTTACCTAATGTGTAAGGACAACGTCACTTTACGCATTTGACCAAAAACCACACTTAGTGTTGAAATATTTTCCTAAACACTATGAAATGGTAATCTACTGGACGTGACGTCTGGAAAGAAATGTTATTCTGTACCCTCCTGAAATGTTTCTAAAATGCAGTAAATGGGATGGTAGACGAGCTTTATTACTATTCTGCGCAGAACCCAAGTCCTGCCGCCACTAGCATCAGACACGACTGCACCAGGCATGCGAGTGAAGCAACAAGTCCCTGGTACGGCTCGTTGAAGACCACAGGTTGTTTGTTAGCTCGATACGTCATTGGAATAGAAAAGCGGTTGAAATCATTCACTGTCACCCCAACGTGGTCTACCCTACCCTGCATGCAAATGGGCTAAAACATGCTTGACTCTTCCCCCTCTCTCACCAATCTTCCATCCTTTTTCTCTTGTCTATTTTTAAATTTTCACTTCATTGGAGGGAAAGCAAAATGAACATGATATAAACCTAGTTCTGTAACCGCATGGTCTAAGGCATCATTCGCGCAATGAACTGGACTGCCAATGATGGGGAGAGGTATTCGAACACCAGTCGTGTATAGAGAGGTGGCTTTTCTTTAAATGGCTTCCAAACTACCCTCCACGCAAATGCGGGAATATTTCCTCTAATTCAACCTTTCTCATCCATATCACAGACGTGTAATAATTAATACGGTTGCATATAATACAAAACGATAGTAGAACACGTGGATGAGAAAAAAAAACCATTATAGTAATCAATAACTCGCGGGTGTTTGTTTAGTTAGAGATATGTGTTTTATTGTAAGTAAAAAGGTGGTAAACAATAAATTGTTACCCGTTTCGGTGGCAGCATGGTCAAAAGCGCTACTCCCGCAGAAGATTATACTGCCGAAGACGAAGATATCGAGGTTCTAATCTTGTACGAGTGTACTAAGGGTGGTTTTTCAAAATGTTTTTACACTCTCCCTCCATGCAAATGCGGGTACACTTCCACTAAATATAACCTTCCAAATCCTTAAAGACATTAGCGTAGTTAATGCATAATTGTACAACCTTAACGCAGAGTAAGACGTAGTACTAAGAAAATAAATAGTTTATTATAATCAGCATGTCTTAACTAATTCTGTGATGTACGTGATTTGTAAGATATGGATAAACTATCTGAAACCGTTGGACAACGGATGCAATTGATTAATGTCAATACAATTATATATTATTATAAAATTTATTCTCCCAATATACCTACTATTAAAGACAATATTCTACATATCACTAACAAACCCATAATGACCATCATTACTTAAAAGTTAAATATACTCTGAAATGTCTATGCCGATACATTTTGAGACTTTTTTCATGTTTAGTCAGAAACATGATTTATTCTTAGGGAGTAATTTAAAGAACAAGGGGAAAAAATGTTACCCATATCTGAATCATTTTAAAGTACCCAATAATTTCTTATCTGAGAGAATATATCAATATGGAGTAAAGTATATTGATAGATCATGTGTTAAAAGATGATATATGCTTTACAAACAACTGTGTATGAAACATTACTTGCCCAAGGGAAAGTTAACCACTTTCCAATAAGCCATAAACTTTGAAATGAATCCCAGATTTCAGTGCTCTTTGACAGTCTTTAAATTTACGTAAAATGTATATCCAAGATATTGATTAAGAATTCATTGATTTATTATTATATTTGTTCTTCTACTTTAATAAGCTTTGATATTCAAGAGGTGACCTGGCGTTCTAGGGGTAAGGTGTCAGACTTCTATGCTGGCGGCCGGGGTTCAATCCTCGGTCCCGGCAAAGATTTATCTTGTGAATGTGAGGAATGCCAGGCCTCCACCGTGGTTCGGATTCCACGTTAAACTGTAGGTCCTTCATTTCATCTCATCATCACCCGACCATTACACATTAGCGGTAGTACGTATAGCCCGAACGGGTAATAAGATGCGGTGCTAATAATAATAATAATATTTAAGAAAAAACTATAAGATAATTTAATTTCTTCAAAAGCAAGTATATAATTATTGCTTTAGTAAAATAATACAATTGTTTATAGTTATATAGTTTATAAAGTAAGGTTTAAGATGTGTTTCGATTACCATTAAGATTTGTGGTTTTTAAATAGCAACTCTATTAATGCATTCTAGTTTGTTCATGTTTTTTTTCTTTAGGCTTATATACGTAACTAGCCTGAGTACTCAGCTTTGTCTAGTAGAAATAGTTTACGGTAAAAATAGTAATATGGTATAAAAAGGGTTAAAGGTAAATCAAATAATAAATTTAAAAAGGATAAATAAAGATGTCATGGATTTTAAAAATAATAAAGAAGGATAAATAAAGAGGGCATAAATTTTAAAATGAACAAAAAAGGCAATAAGTAAAAAAGTATATTATCCTAGGATAAAAAGGGTAAAAAGAAGATACAATAATTTTATTTAGCATTTTAAGGTATCTCTTTCAGTTTACCATTTTATTTACCATTTTTACACTATTTGCCCTTTTTAACCTATCAATACTTTTTCCCTTTTGCACTTTTAACCTTTTTGCCCTTTTTTCTTTAGGCACATTCGACTCTTTTAACTCTTTTTGACCTGTTTGCACATTTTAATCCTATTATCCTTATTTCCTCTTTGTACCATTTTTTGTCCTTTTACCTTTATAACTCTTTTTTAACAATTTAATATTTTTCACACTTTTAATCTTAACACTTTTATTTATTTTTTTAAATTATATTAGATTTTCTTTTTACTCTTTTTGCACTTTTTACACCCTTTTTGGGTGACCTGGTGGTCTAGGGGTAAGGTGTCAGACTTCTATGCTGGCGGCCGGGGTTCAATCCTCGGTCCCGGCATAGANTTAATCCTATTATCCTTATTTCCTCTTTGTACCATTTTTTGTCCTTTTACCTTTATAACTCTTTTTTAACAATTTAATATTTTTCACACTTTTAATCTTAACACTTTTATTTATTTTTTTAAATTATATTAGATTTTCTTTTTACTCTTTTTGCACTTTTTACACCCTTTTTGGGTGACCTGGTGGTCTAGGGGTAAGGTGTCAGACTTCTATGCTGGCGGCCGGGGTTCAATCCTCGGTCCCGGCATAGATTTATCTGATTACCGAACCCTTCCTTCACCTCTGACAAGACATCTTGTGAATGTGGGGAATACCAGGCCTCCACCGTGGTTCGGGTTCCACGTTAAACTGTAGGTCCTCCATTTCATCTCACAATCACCCCACCATTACACATTAGCGTAAGTGCGTATAACCCGAACGGGTAGTAAGACGCGGTGCTAATAATAATAATACACCCTTTTTACATGAAATACCCGGGTTTGTCTGGGAAACTTTTACTAAGGTAATACAATTAAAAAGGCATTGAAGGTATAACGGTAAAAATTAAATTATTATCTATTATTGTTATTATTAGCACCGCGTCTTACTACCCGTTCGTTTTATACGCACTTAAGCTAATGTGTAATGGTAGGGTGATTGTGAGAAGAAATGGAAGACCTACAGTTTAATGTGGAATACGAACCACGGTGGAAGCCTGGAATTCCACACATTCACAAGTTGTGATTAATACACATCTTGTCAGAGGTGAAGGAAGGGTTTGCCAATCAGATTAATCTGTGCTGGGACCGAGGATTGAATTCCGGACTCCCAGCTCATAAGTCCGATACCTTACCCCTAGACCGCCAGGTCATCAATTTTTATCTAAAAAATACGGTTAGTTAAAAAGAGAAAATGTATCAAAAGGGTTAAAAGTAATACTAATACAAATAAAAAGGATATTAAGGTCAAAAGGGGTAAAAACCACACAGAAAAGTAGTGTTCTATAAAAGTTATATCAATTTCCGATATCGTATACAAAATCAATCCAATTTTTTCATAACCTAATCTTACGTTCCAATATCCGATCCATTAATTTATCCCATATAAAATAGTTGTAAGTTTAATTGTACAGCACTCTTGATCGTTTAGCTAGATTAAATGAAATAATAGACATATTAATAGAAATATTATGGTTAAAAGAGCATCATATTCCACCAAAGAGCATTTAAAAAAAATTATATTGAGAAAAAATAATTATCATTGCTAACCAAATAGTATTGCAATCAACACCGTTTCTCCAAGCTCTATTAAAAATAAATATATATTTTTTAACTCGGAAAATATTTTTTTTGTCAAATATATTTATTATAAATGTTTTTTATTTTTAATAGTCCTACAACTTTGCTACGGTTAATAAAATCATATCTCAAGGTGTTGTGAAGATATGATATAATTTGCTGATATCCGCTTGTAAATATGAAATGGGCCCTAATTTGTTATTTGGAATAACACCTTTTCAGCGCCGACTTGACCTTGGGATATAGAAAAAAGTCACAGGGGGCAAGTTCGGGCGAGTACGGTGGATGTTCCAACACGGTGATGCCGTATTTTGCGAGGAACTCTTTCACAGACAAGGCAGAATGGGCTGGTGCATTGTCTTGGTGAAGGATCCAGGACTTGGTCTTCCACAAATCGGGTCTGCGTCTTCTCACACGCTCACGTAGGGCCGTCAGAACCTCGATGTAGAAATGTTGATTGACCGTCTGACCCTCGGGTACCCAGTGAACGTAGACAATACCACGAATGTCGAAAAAGACAATCATCATTGCTTTGAATTTGGATTTGCTCATCCTGGCTTTTTTTTTGCCTTGGTGAGCTTGGACTCTTCCAATGCATTGATTGCCTCTTTGTTTCGGGATCGTAAGTAAAAAACCACGATTCATCACAATAATCACCTTTTCTAACAAATCTGGATCAGTGGCGATGTTGTTTAGGATGTCAGTAAAAATGTTCTGTCTTGATTCCTTTTGCTCGGGAGTGAGGAGTTTCGGCACCATTTTTGCGCAAACCTTCTGCATGTTAAATGATTCATGCAAAATCTGTCGAACACTTTCTTTGTCGATTCCTGTCATTTCAGCAAGCCCTCGGATGCTCAGACGACGATCAGCGCGGATTAATTTACAAATTTTTGTCAATGTTTTCGTCCGTTTTTGACGTTGAGGGCCGTCCTGGGCGCCGATCGTCTTCGGTCGTTTCACGCCCTTCTTTAAACCATTTAAACCACTCAAAAACTTGTGTGCGGGATAAAAAAAAATCATTTCCGTAGACTTCTTTCAACATTTTATAAGCTTCTGTGGTAGTTTTCCCTAGTTTAACAAGAAACTTGAGGTTAACCCGTTGCTCCTTCTGACCACTTGGCATTTTTCCGACGCGCCACTAGTGCATAGACTAATTCAATCAACTGCTACAGTCAAACTGAGCGACCTGCTGGCTTGTCTAGCGAGCTCAGGGTGGGGGAAGTACCATCAGACACAGTCATGTTCAAACATGTCGTGGCACGATCGCAGTTTGTTGGGAGCAGCATCAGTCCGGTTTTTCAAAAGCCACACCTCGTATGCGTTTTGAGGTATAGAAGTGTACAAAAGTTAAAGTGTGTTTGAATTATCTCTTGACTTTAGTATAGGCCTGTGATTTCAAAGAAATGGGTATTATGCGATTATATGGCTGGCTACGACGACTATTCAGATCTCCGGGTAAAAAATTATACAGGCTGAATGAGGTGGCAAGATAATGATTTATACGTAATGAACTTGGGTCGGTGACACCAAATTATTACAAAACGTAAAATTTGGCGCTGTATTCACTTGGAAGGGGGGTAGGCAACATGTGAATTATGCCATGAAAACAAACATATTTAACCCAACCACTACGATTTAAATACCACACCTTGTCAGGGCCAGTCACCATATCATTGAACGAATCAGTACTCCTTATGGGTGCCTGTTGTCAAGCAAATCAATGCCTGTTAATAGTCATAATATAATGATCTAATCCACACTCCAAATATTTTTATGTGCCTAAGATTGATGAGTGGCCTTCCCCCTAGTTGCAAACAGCGCCAATTTTGACGTCTCGCAACGCTGCCAATTTTCATCGCATACCCCAACTTCCTCAAGTGGAAATAATTGTCTTGACCCCTTAAAATCTGTGTATATTTTTCCTTGATTAGCTGAATAACCCTGCATAATAAAAGCTATCTGATAGCTGTTCGTCTGCCTAGAGTTGTTCTCAAGCTTCTCGATAAGCTAAAAAAACTCGAATTCTGCACACTGATTATTTAAGTGCTGTAGCTCAAAAAAGTTTAAACCAGAATTTATTTGTAGGGCGTGGCCCAGGGTAGATAACGTGGCTATAAATACAGTTATAAAGTTATAGTTTTGAACTATGGAGCGTGTCATAATTAAGATGATAAAAATATGAAATTTGAAAATTTAAAGTTCTGATATCCTGGCAGAGGCATGGAAACAAATCACGCTACCTCCCATTTTTGAAAAATATAAAAAATAATACAGCCAACAATAATCAGATTTAGTGCAAAATTCCAAATTATGCTTGTTGGAAAAAGGTCTAATCCCTAGTTTATATATAGTTTACGTTAATCAGGGGACGTACGCACGCTAATATTACATGGTTATTGGTGCAATAAAAACTTGTTGGTCACCAAAGATATTTCTTTTGCTTTAAATGTTTGCAAAAATCACAAAATGTCCCAACTTTCTCTGGGCTTTATTACAATCCCTGTAATTTTAACAAGCAGGAAATTTGACTTCAGTGATTTTTTACCTGGGTACTATTAGTTAAATATTCACTTTCAATTGAATGTTATGTTTTAAGTTGTAAATATTTCTAACAATTCAATAATATTATGAACGTACTGTATATTCATTGATACCCGTCACACCTTTCCACAAGGGCTTCTACACCGAATGCAGTATGGTGCGTTACTTCAACCAAACTGGTAGCCATACAATCAAATAGAAGTGTTCACACCCA
This sequence comes from Timema poppense, assembly GCA_902141375.1. Classification (NCBI taxonomy): domain Eukaryota; kingdom Metazoa; phylum Arthropoda; class Insecta; order Phasmatodea; family Timematidae; genus Timema; species Timema poppense. Next base: position 161,488 of record CABFOV010000623.1, on the reverse strand, counting down.
AACCCAGTATATTGCATGCGCGCATGGTTGACAGTTACTTAGCACGCTGTATTGCTTATCTCTATCCCCAAAGTTGAGTCAATTTAGACGCGTCGACGCATAGTTAAAGATAGCCACTGTTTACATTAAAGAATAGCCAGGGGTATGAGTAAGGCTTTTAAAACCATCTATTTATTGTTTAACTTCCAAGCTATTAAAGTGTTTAATATTAAAGATAGATAACTATTGTGCCCTCTGGACAGTTGATTTATATCTCCAAGAGACGATATATTTCTCCCAGATATGTATTAATCTGGCCAATAAATATTAATTTAGCCTATAGATATGTTTATCTGGATGATTAGTTAAAACTGCATCTGCCAGATAGAATTTATCGGCCAGATAAAGTATTTATACATAAGATTTTTTATCATAAGAGAGTATCCGATAACTATTATCTGGTAGTTAAAATACGCTTTACCATGTTGAATAGACAGCATTATGTGTTATTCAATCTTTTGAGGCCAGGTCTATTGATTACATTATTTTTTTAGTGAATCTTAAATGAATGTTCATTAAGGGATTATACAAATTTTTGAAATATTTTACTATTGAATTGGATTCAAAAATCTCATACAATAAAATATTCAACACAAATTTGATATAAAACACTATAATACTGAAGTGTATGATTTGATTGGTTTTTAATATAAAGTATTGTATCCAATTTTTTTAAAGTATCAGTTTGGATTTGGAAAAATAGAGTAGACCTGTAAAATTCAATTCGGACCCAATTCTAAATTTTTAAGGCAGGAGATTTGATTCAGATATCTTTCAAGCATAAAATTTTATGATTCTATTCTAGTCAGTTGGCCAAGATTCCAATTAGATTCAAAATTGAAAATTAAGATTCGCAACAGGCCTAAAACTTGTGTTTTAACAGCACGTCTTACTAACCGTTTGGGTTATATGGTCATCTACTAGTTACGCTAATGTTATAAGGGATTAGTTAGACTTTATTTAGAGGAACTGTACCCACATTTGCGTGAAGGGAGAGTGGAAAACAATTTTTCAAAAACCACCCTCATAGCACCTGATTGAGATTCGAACCTCGATCTCCCCGTCATCAGCTGTCAGGTATACTTTGAGGGTGATGTCTTAGACCAGGCGGCCAACGGAGCGGGTTAAAATTACTAACTAATTAAATTCTTCCCCTTTAATAAGAAACACACAGTATATAATATCATACTAAAAAAAATTGTGTATCTAGTTTCATTTAACTTTTCAGTAGGCCTATGAACAAATCTCCTACGGACCATCTAACGTTATAGGTCATCATTATATGTTTTCACATTTGCAACCAATGTTCAAACTTCAAACACTACATTATACACATAATCGACTTGAAATTAAATTGAAAAGAGTTATCATTAATATATTAGTAGTGCAAACAATATGTTTTTCACGTCACATCCCTAGCCATGCTAGTATTTAAATATGTACATTTTGATAGAATATCAAAACCACAACACATACAGCAACATTTAATATAATTTAGGCTGATTTTTATGTTCTGAAACCAATCAATATGTTGTTAATTACTTATATACAACATAAGTTAATGTACAGCATTTAATTTAGGTTTTTAGCTATTTTTAATAATAATATTAAGTAGGTTCAACTGCCAAACATATTTTTGATAAATATTTATAAGTTAAAAAAACTCAAATTAATAAACTTTATGATTTTAAAAGTAAGGTCTTCAATAAGACAAAAATAAAATTATTCGTGAAAAGATTTGACCACGTGTCGTCAAGAATTAAAGTTTCCTATGCTACCGACCGAGTCATGATTTCTAGTGATTTAGAGCATAATTATTATTCAATATTTCTATAAGTTGGATGAGAGGGTACATCACTTCACGCACAGTTTGCCTTGAAAAACAGTAATTAAGCTTAAATTCCTTATCCCTGTACATACTAATATAATCCTGAATACATCTTTGAAAGAAGAAATGGCTTTTAATCTTATATTTCATTAATAATTTCAATTATTTCGTTAATTGAAGCAAGAGTACAAGGAAATATTCCGCAATTTTGAATCACTGGCAGGCTGAGTTTAACGTGTAAACCTCCCGTTTAGCACGTACACTTAGAATTTCATATGTATGATTAACACGATAAATAAAAGAACCAATATATTCTAATGATATGTGGCAGATATTAACCCACGGTGAAATCATGTTAACGGGAAATTCCCAAATTTCAGAAAAGTGCCCCAACTGACTGTTCCTGGAGGTTAATTAAAACGACATCTTACTCGCAGGCCCCACTTCGATGAAATGACAGAGCTGCTTCTCTGGGTTCTCCACGCCGTCTACTAGCGCTTATTGTCATGCGGCACAAATTTTCAAACTCACCTCACCACTTTTTGTCCGGGTGGAGACCCTACCCGAAGACGTCAGTCCTCTTTGTATACAACAGTCATTCCTCTCTTAACATTTTATATTCTATTGTATCAATTCGACGGAGGAGCAACTTGGACGTAGAACTACATCGGTGGACAGAGCAACTGGTGACTACAATGTGTGAGGCGTCTATCTCTCCACCTCGCCTCAGATGAATGCTCGTCCGAGACTATGAGTATTTGAATGTTATAATCTGCGTTAGAATCTTAGTACTCTACCTTAACTGTGTCCATAAGACATAGTTTTTTGTGTCAGAGTTTCTGACTTGTTTTTATATACCCATAAGGCATATTTTTGATTGTTAGAGTTATTACTATTTTTCAATGTCCATATGATATAGTATTGAAGTCAGAGTATCTGACTTGTTTTTCTTTGCCCATATGGCGTAGTTTTGAAATATGGGCTTTATTCTCTATTTATCTAGGCACATTTTACAGGATTTAGTATGTCAATGGTTCTGACTTATTTTACTATGTTCATAACACAAAGAGTTATATACTAGGGAAATGTCTTGACACCTTAAACTGTAAGGCTGTGATACGGCTTAATTAGCTCTTAGGATCATATAATGGTGGAAATTAGGTTATATAATACTTAGTTCAATGACCTAATTAGGTTTGTGATTGATACCCCAGTCCTTAATATTACTCTTAGTGTACCTTTTTGCAGTGCGCAACCTGTGGGAGCACTACTAGTTAGTAGTAATAGCCCACGGGGATATTGCTTAGTCTCCGGCCCCCTTCAGGCAACGTTTGTATTAATTAATATATATTTGGTTGGCACTAATTATAGTGTGCCCAAGATTGGGTTGAATTATAAATATACTATTGAATGTCCAGGCAGTATTAATTAGGAATATTCCATCCATAGTATCTTAACAGCTTAGATTCCTTGTAGCTTGCCATTAACTATTTGTAAATTTATAGTTCCTCTTCTATGAGATTAATATTTGTGTTTCATAACTCTTTATTGAGTTAGCTCATGCTAGCTAGCTCATTTAACTACCATCGTAGTAACTCTTTAAAATTAGGACTTACTAGAATTTAATATCATGTACTATTATTCGACTATAATTCATGTATATACCTTTCAGGTCTAAGTCTAGTAATTCCAGGCTGGATAGTTGTTATATATTGTAGCATAACCTTAAATTAATATTTTCTTCCTATTTATATTGCCACTGTGTTGAGGCAGACGCTCCTTCGTAGCAGAATGGGCATTAGTTCTAATTAGAAGAGTTACTAGACTCAACAATAGAAGCATCCTTACTTCTGTTGATTCTTAGTTACCTAGATGTTTACTTCAATTCTTCCCTACTGGGCTGTATATGTCTATGGTAACTGATGTAATCTCTCTTAATTAACAAAGGACTGTTTAATCTAAGATCTGTTTAAACCTTATGTAATTCAATTGACTTGTTTGATTTTAAATAAACTGCTTTCTTAAACTTGTATATTTCTCTTAAGTGTCATACTTCCCAAACCTTCATTTAATAAAGTTGTAAATGTATTCGTTACTTCTTCAATTAGATAGGAGAAGTGAAGATACACGAGGAATGAGATCAGACACGATATCAACCTTGCTATCCTGCAGATAAACTTAGTTTATAATACGTCTAAAATATTCAAGTGGCCGATAACCTTTATCTAGTCGAGTTAATAACTGTAACCTCCCGACAGTGATATTTATGCGGTAGTCATATCAGCCTTTGGACAAATAACAGTATTTATATTTTTTTTACAAAGCATTTTACCATGTGGATTTTGAAGATAAACAGATTTTGGTTAATCTTAGCTTATATTCTTGCATAATGAATAGCTAATCGTAAATAATACATAGCGTTAAGTGCACAATTCATAAGAAAAATACAACGGTTTATAATAAAACGTAGGGTTTAAAGTATTATTTAAATCAATTGTATTTTATTAATAGAAAAAGGCATAACCTATTTTTATTACTAAATAAGCTCATTATAAAAAATTACTCATTAAATTATTCACTCGAAATCAACTTTATTGAACTTTATCGTTTAAAGCATGAAACATATAATTAATTTAACTGGTTTCTGTAATATTAATTTAAACTATACATGTACTTGGTTCTGATTTTATTATTGTACTTCTCAATAAAATAATCATAAATTTAATATTAACGTTTATTTTCGACATCCTAGTTATTAATACTAAAACAATTATAATTCATAAATAATAATCAAATATTGCTACCACAAAGCAATGCAGTTCTGAACTCAGTAGCTAAATTTCATCTGCTGTATGTACTGTATAGAGCCTCTGCTATCATTCTCATTGGGTGAAATAAGGGCAGTCTATTCTCAAGTACTTGTGTAAGGCATAGATTGCTAAAGCTAAATCAAATGTATTCTTTGTATGATATTCACTATTTACTATGTATTAAATATGAACGCAATTTCTCAAAATAATGTGTTTGACATTTTGAGCACTATGTGTTGTGCACTTTACGCTGTTAGCTATGTGTTATGCATGAATATAAGCTAAGCTTAATAAAACTCTAATATACATTTAAAATTATATTATATAACAATAAATCACAACAAAGGTCCTATGGTCATGTTACTTTTCACAGTGGTGGTTGATGGTCCCTTTGGTGATTGCCAATTTACTTTCTCAAAATTGTTCAGCTTAGTAGGATGCTTCTTTAACCCCTATGCATAAAGTGATATTTTGTATGTTTATCTTAGAACTGCATCTTAATATCTGTTTAGTGTTTAGGCTACAAGCAGATAATTTGTATGACTTGTGATATATAGTTTTAATTAAGTTAGTAAAGAACAAGGTGAAGTGAGGCAGTGTTTTTTATCATTTCATTTTTTAAATTTATTTGAGGTATTTAATGTGAACTTTTTGAACTGACTGATTATATCAAAACATGATTTGTAAATTAACTTATATTTAGAACAAACACAGCACCCAGCCCCCGACCGTTAATTCATCTCTGTGAAAGGGGAAACATACATTTCACCAATGATACATTTTTTGGACATGTGAGGAATTTGAACCTGAGTAGACAAACAACCTACCAACTGGGCAAAGGTGTTGGACTTTATTTTAACAAATATACAAAAAAAATCATCTACCGTTCCAAGAATGTGGTAAGGACATAAATAAACCCTAGAACACTATACAAAAACTTATTTATAATTCAGTCAAAAATTAATATTAATTGGGTCCTAAGCTTCCTGGGGGTAAACACCACCCTCTTTGCTCCCCTTTTAGTAACGGCCTTGTCATTCCCGTATCATTCTTATTCTCTATTTTCTAACAACAACGAATATGAAATCAGGATTAGAATAAATCTCTGAAAATGAGTACGACGATTTAGACATTCTTGTTTATCTACACTGTAAGAAACATCTGTGGTAAGTTTCCCATACAGGTACTGGAAGCAATTAACCCATACCAGTACTAATAATATATTTAGCACCGCGTCTTACTACCCTTTAGGGTTATACGCTTTAAGTACTAATTGTTCTAATGGATTAGCACTTGGGAAGGTTGAATTAGAGGAAGTCAACCCACATTTGCATGGAGGGAGAGTGGAAAACCATTTAGGAAAAAACACCCCCAGTTCACCCGACAGAGATTCGAACCTCGATCTCCCCGTCCTTAGCAATCGAGCTTCAACACGACAAGCGCGTTAGCCAACTACGCCACCGAGGCGGGTCCATACCAGTATTGAAACTTTCTAATACCTTAGTATGGAAATAATATGTTACTTTGGTCGCAATTTTCAAATATCTGGCTGGTATTTTCCCCATAACTGGGTATGGGAAAAATACAATTTTCCATACATATATTGGAAGTAATTAACCCATAATAGTATTGAAATTGTCCCTCACCTTAGTATGGAAATAATGTTGTACGTTGATCGCCATTTTCAAATACCTAGTTGGTATTTTTCCCCATAACTGGGTATGGTAAAAATGAAATTTCTCCTTATGGTTGTTTAATATGGGTATGGGAAAATTAACATAATGTGTTTTGGGATGTATACAACACGCTTGATTTGTTTACAATGAATGTAAATAAATAAAATTAAATAATTTGAGTCCTTTACATCTGTTTGGTATTTTTAGTTCTACAATAGTCTAACTTCCTGATTGTTATAAGCATCACAATGGTACGAAAAAGCGTAAACTATTATTGAAATAAAAGTACCAGACAACTGTAAATGTCTTAAATTGTTTAATATTATTTGTATTATATACATTGAACAGAATGTTAGAGCTTTTAAATATGAAACTGATTAATGTGATCTCAATATTTCTATGACAGTGTTCCGAGTTCCAAGTGCCACAGATTAAAGTAAGTAGCATTGTATATTATTTTATTTGAGATTTTTGTTGGAGTGTTTCTGCAACAATGTATAGGCCTATTATTTACTTTCCCTAATCTTACGAGTTTTTTTAGTAAATGTGTATATTTAACTTTAAAGAGGGATAAATTATTTGCGGTGTAGCGTACTATTTAATGCCTATTCCCAGATAGAAGAAATGCAATGGAGAGATTGCATTTTCAAGCTCCCAACACATAAATAAAAACTAATAATAATTAAATGAACGAAACATTAAAACTAATCTATGATTAGATATTTTAACTGTAAAAGAATTTATTAGCAAAAGCTGAAAATACGAGTGTAGAATATACAGTACAAACATATTTCTAAATAAAAAAATATTGAGCAAAAATAATTTGAAGTAAAATTATAAGCTTAATCATGCAGGAATTTCTATTTTAAGATTTTCTTCTCCTATTCGGGCCATGAGCTTGTACACTTGTAGGCTTACTGTGTGAAGATTCCTTTTAGCCTTCTTTCCCCTCTTGTGTCAAGTTAAAGGATTGGTTTTTTTAATCCTGTAAAAAAATTACTCTCTAAAAACCATTATTACCTTCACAGGTGACACAAATTAAATTAAATTACCAACAGCTTTCTACAAATGTTCACACTAGTGGAGGACAAGTTTTTGATTTCTCAAATTAAGTTTGACTAAAGTTGTGCCGCTAATAATATATTTTATTAACGTCCTCTAAACAATTTGGTTAAAGGTGCTTGACGTTTATGCAATCACAGCAGCGTATTCATGAATAATTGCCATAATTTCAGAGTCCCTTGGTGGAGCAATCAGGGACGTATGCATCCAAAAAATGTCAGAATATCTGGTCTTCCCGCTCCCCCATCTTATGTCTAGGAATGACCATGTGACAAGACGATTTTCAAGCATTGTGCAACTGTACCGAGCATATTGGCTGCATTAGCTTGTGTACTCTTGCTGAGATCGTTGGTAATGATGGGGTTAATATTGTCTTGAGTATATTTGGTGAGCTGGGGTGTGTGGGAGGTTTTGGGGAGGTGTGTGGTGTTGGGGAGGTGTGCGGTGTATGGTAGGTGTGCAATGTTGGTTTGGTGTACGTTGTTGGGGAGGTATGCGGTGTAGGGTAGGTGTTAGGTCTACAAAATAGAAGAAGTCACACCAACACAACCCCTTTATCAAACTACAGGAAACATTCTGCTAAGCCTACAAAATAACTTTGTGCAAAGAACCAATAAAAAGTAAAGTTTGACAATATATATTTTGTCCAAACCACAAAATACTATTTTGAGAAGATTACTAAATATGTTTTTAATGTGTAAGCCTACTAAAAGCCAATAAGATAATTTGTTTGTTGATACATCAGCACATTTTGTTAGATAGAACTATACTTTGAAAAAATAATTTTGTAGTTGAAACCAATGTTTTTTTTAACCTTTACAAATCAGTTCTTTCTGTGTATGCGAACGGACACGCTATAGCCTGGGCTGGAAAGAGTGGGTGGTTAGGGATTGTTGATTGGGATGAGGGGATGGAGGACGGGAGGTTGTTGGATTACCAACTGATCAAAATAGGAACTGTGTAATTAAGTTTTAAACTCGAAATCATTGATAACCTCCAAAGTAATCTTTCCTAATCCACCAATGACTTTTTCTTAGAGACTGCCACGCACGCGTATTGAGTGGTAATAAAATGATTTATACGGAAGCATATTCTTTGTGACATTTTACACATAGTCTACAATAGGTCTATAAAAAAACTATTCACGGCTAAGCCACAAACTGGTTAATATCCCCCTGTACACCGTACATCTCCCCAACAACGTACAACACCCAACGCTCCACACCTCCCCAACACTGCATACCTCCCTAGCACCGTACACCCCGAATACTCTAAACCTTCCCAACACCGTACACCTCCCAATACCGTACACCTCCCAACACCACACACCTCCCCAACATCCTACACCCTCTACATCGCACACAACCCAACACCGCATACCTTCCCAACACTGCACACCTCCTCAACACCTTACACCCCAACACCGCACACCTCCCCAACACCGTACACCCCCCAAATTAAAACTTCACACCTCCTCAACACCACACACCTCTCAAACACCACACACCTCTCAAACACCACACACCTCTCAAACACCACACACCTCTCAAACACCACACACCTCCCCAACACCGCACACCTCTCCAAAACCTCCCACCTCCCACACACCACATAGATCACCAAATATACTAAAGACAATATCAACCCCAACATTACCAACGATCTCAACAAGAGTATACAATCTAATACTTTACTAACAGTGTCTGAATTAAATATTATAAGGCAAACCTACCGGTTGAAGTTTGCAGAAATTTTCCAAATTGCTCCTGCCAGAAAATCCTTCTATCCTGTAACCGGATCAAAATTTAATCATTGAAGATGAAACATAATATACTGTTTTGTCACATGACGGCTATACAGATATGGCTAACGTCGTATTCTGGTGCTTCTTCCACACGCTTACACTCTATTAAAGCGGATGCGTGCAACATTTGGATGCACAGTGTTTCGGCGTTTCCCCTAAGGCTTGAAATTTTCCCATACTGATTTATGGATTCTCGCAGGTGTATGGATAATGTTCAAAAGACTGACGGGAAAATTTATATTCCCGTATGGTATATTCAAAAATATGGGAGAAATAAAATATTGTCGTATGTAAAAATTATCATTATTTTTACAATGTAGAATAAAAGCCCCAGAGTTGCCTGGTGATACATTTCTCAGATATCTGTCCAAAGATCCTTCCCAGGCCATCGATTATAAAAGGCTGCCGTAATCTTTTTTTCTTGTCTACCACACTGAAATGGATTAGTTAGTATTTAATTATTTCTTTAGTATATTGTACCTGCAACTGATCAAGCGAAGCGAGGTTCTGTTTCTACTTAAAACACTTGGCATTTCATCTACCCATCTGTTAATCTGTCTGTGCGGATTTTGTTTCGAGATAACTGTCAAATTCGTATACAAAACGAGATTTGGCAGAGACATTCTCTGAAACTAGGCTGGACGAACTATGTTTTGAATGTACAGGATTTTTAAATCTTGTTATCTGTTTCAATATGGCAACCAATTAAAATATGTCGGTCCATATATTTGTTCCGCTATCATTTCCAAATGCGTAGGCCAGTTTGAACTAAATATAGCAGGGTTATTCTTTGAACCTAGGTAGGACGATCTATATACTATAATGTATAATTTTTAAATCTGTTTTTCCGTTTCAATATGGTAGCTGGCCAATCAAAAGATTTTATTTTAAAAACTCATCTCAAAGGATTTTAATTTATAATTTTAAGCAATATATCAAGTACCTAAGACATATTTGTTTAAAAAAAATTGACATAGGTGTATTGTGTCTCTTAAACCCCGTGAAACATGGTAATGAATTTTAAAAAAAAATATTTTTAGTTTTATTAGCAAGGGAAAATATCTACTTCAAATCGAAGGATATATGAAATAATTTAAATTTATGTTATTAAATTAGTAGGGCTAAACATAAGGTTAAGTGATAGCAACCCCTACATTTGATTTTACAATGTTTCGTTAGCGCTAATGTCCACGCAAAAGTGCTCGTAAAGTTAACGCGATGTCTACCTTCTGGTTAGCAAACATAACGTCCACATTAACAATGTTAAACACCCCGCCATATTGTTTGCAAGGCGATTGTTATTATTAAAGTGAGGTTATGTTTATTTATCTTATGAAATGGGTGATTTATTGTATGATTATGACAACTTTGAAAATTTCGTGTTTGCTGTGGGCAGAAATTTTTTCGTCCTCCTTTTTAAATTATCGTATTTGGACCTTAGGTTTGAAATTGATTTGGGAATTGATCTACTTACTGCATTGAATTCACTAGAGTTTTTCCCATGCTTCATTTTGTTGGGCACCATGTTTCAATACAGGTTTGTTTATTCTCAATTATTTATTTGTATTTATCTATTAGCCTTCAGGGACTGGCACTAATAAAATAACATGAGGACTAGCGCCAATGCATTTTTGCATTAATGTTCTAGGTAATAGTAAAAAACACATACTTCAATACATAATACTATTATTGAAGTAATATTATTAAATAAATATTTAAATACTATTGTATTTTTGTAGATTTTATTAAAAAATGACAATGAAAATAATATTAAACTATTAAAAAATATAGATTATTATTAGAAAAAAGTACATGATAATTGATAAATACAAAACTGCACTACCTAAAACTTTGTAACCCAATATAAAAAATACCTAACACTAATAAAATAGAAGTTTCAATTAGGACGTATTTTGAACAGAAAAATATATTACAAACAAGATTATTTCAAAAAGTTACTTAGATTTTGGTTAAAAAATGACTTTTTATCCTTGATTTCCTTCCTTTAATACGTATTTCTATGTATAGTATCGACCACACGTGAAAAGAAACTACAGAAAAATGAAGCAACGTGATGGAACTTGCACGAACTATGCAATTTAAGCACACGGCAGAAATGAGCCAGAATATGATATAACGACTGGCGCCGTTGCATGTTCACTACATTCCAGCATGGCACCAGTTATAACTCTTGTATCTCAGAAAGTAATCGTTTTTTTGAATGTTTGATTAAATTATACTACGTAGCATGAAATAATTGAGTAATACTTTGAAGGTATCCAATCTAATTACCTTTAATTTTCAATAAAAAGTTACAGCCCTTGCGAAAATAAAACACCGCCAGTCAAAAGGTCAATTTTATCAGCAAAATTTCCTATTCTTTGCATAGTCTTCGTCAGGGTCTTCCCAGTTGTATTTTTCCATTGGGTTTACCATTCAATACCTTTAACGTGGTTAAAGATATTACCATTCACACTGCATAACCTGCCCGCCACAACCTGCGAGATTTTATTACCCTGATAATGTCCGGTGAAGAGTACAGGGTATGCAGCTTATCATTATGTAGCTCCTCCGCTATCTTCATCCATTTTTTGGCCAAATATCTTCCTAAGCACCTTGTTTTCGAACACCTTAAATTTATTTTTGTCATTTAAGGTAAGAGGCCATGTTTCGCAACCATAAAGAACAACCGGTAAAATTATGGTTTTATATATTCTGAGTTTTACATTTATTGACAGCAGGTTAGACGCCAACAACTGACCGAGTAATTACAAGCATTTCCCGAAAGTATTATTTTCTTATTTCCAATCTAATATTGTTATCGCTAGGTAAAATTGTTCCTAAATATTTGAATTCATTAACCCTATCAAATGATATGTTGTTTGCTGTAATATCTAAATTAACGTCCTCACCTTTCACATACGTGATAAATTGGACTTTATTTAATAGATTTGTTTTTATAAAAGTTCCATAGACGTTGTAATGACTTGCAATACTTGAAGATATTCTTCATGGTCAAATTAAACAACCAAATCTTTGAAACAAATCTAGCGCCACAAGAAAGTTAACGATAAGAACTAGTGCGAGGCACATGTTCGTAATTTGACGAGCACATAAAAATAGTTGTATAAAACACAACGCCAAGTTTAACCAACAGTTAATTTACGAGGAATTTGACGAGACATTGTAAAATTGGACCTAAAACTGGTTTTGTTGCGAACTTTTAAAGTCTGCTTGGTTTAATTATAGATTACTATTCTTTACTTTATCGCTATTTTACAGGTAGATAAACTATTGTGATCGTCGAAAAAAATCGAATTCAATATTTTGATGAATGTCGACGTTTCATGACCCACTGAATCCAATAAAGTTGTTTTGAATTTCCGTCTGGAGTAGTGCCTAAAATATTTAACCTATCGGGCAAAAACTTGGTATCTAGGGTTTTCATAGGGTTGCTCCAAAGAATTTCTGAAATTGGATATCTAACCCTAAAACTAAGGATAGTTTACTGAAGGGCGAAAAGAGAAAAAAAAGTTGATTTTATCAAAATCGGCTCTAACGATTTTGATTAAATTTCATTTAAACACATTAATAAATATTCCAAAGAAAATGGCTATTATCGCTACTCTCAATATTTTGGTAAAATAAATTTGTTATGGTCTGAGGCTTTATTATCATTTCTTATCATTTGACATGTGAGATTAATTATCATTGAAAATATGTAGGGCTATTTATAATACAAATCTTTTACTTGAAAAATATTTTTACAAAACTAATAAGTTTTAAGCTATGCACAAATATGTATGTATTTTAACTTTTTGAACACTAAACACTACAACACTAAAGGTAAAATAAATTTAACCCAAAATGTTGATAGATGCGGACTTCTCATGATACCCCGGACCCTAAAAAGTTGTTTTTGCAAATACGTCTGTCTGTATGTCTGTTTAGCCCTAAAATTAAGAGTAGTTTAGTAAAAAGCGAAAAGAGAAAAAAATCGATTTTCTAAAAATCGGCTATAACGATTTTGATTAAAATTCGTATATAGACATTAAGATTATAAATAAAATAGTTATTTTGATTTTCCCATGCAAATGACTTTTAGGGTACTTTACAGAAGCGGAAATTTTCGTATCATCTCAAATATTTGAGATATTAAATAAATTATCACTTCAAAATTGTAGTACTGTTAAAAATAATAATACTTTATTTGAAATATATTCTTATAAAACCAATAGTTTCTGAGATATTGGCACTATATTAATACAATTTTGAGAGCTTTAGCTGCAAAGAAATACTACTTAAGTTTTAACGCAATAATTCTCTAATGCCATAGAGTAATTAAATACAAGTAAGTCTCTAAAAAAGATTTTTTTCCCCTTTAACCTCGTAGAAGAGTTATTACAACAATGATCTCTATCTTCTTCATTTTAGACTCATAAGTCAATAAAAAAATCATTTTTTATTGGTCAAACTTTATAAATGGAAAATTTAATAGCAATACGATGATCCGAAGATGTGCAACACCTGATAAAATGTTAAAATCTTAACCGGAAGACGAAATTTTAATAGAAAGTGTTTACCCTTTTGCACCCAATATCGATATTTTTTATTGGTACAAACATATAAATGACGACATTAATTATTTAAAAGTAAAATTATAAAATTTAAAATCGGGACTAAAAAAAGTTTTACATGAGTACAGTACAATTTATGCTTGAGTTTACTTGTGTATATTATTTAGTTTGACATATATTACGAGTTTTAAATAAATATCTCAATTTTTAAAATATAGAGCAAGATAGTCAATGCGCAGTTTCATACCATATTGTTTTATTAAAAAAAGGAACAACCAAAGCTTATTAACCTTATTAAATATGTTTCCAGTATTCAAAGACGATTGCAAATCATCAAGCTTACTTCTATATTAAATGATGTTTTTAACAATAAATTAAAAAGTATATATTTTTTCAGAATATAGAGACCTTAAGATTATTATGTAGTCTACATTTTGTATTTACCAATTAAGACAAATGTTTGCGCATAGAACAGGAAAACAGTGCTTGTATAAAACCAGTTCCCTTAAACTAGTTTATTTTATGGCTAACTTTGAACGTGTTCAAAACTTAAGCAAGTCATCTATTATTTTTAACAACGTTTGTTTTGTGCATAAACGATTTATTACGATAAATCATATATAACGTAAAGTGATAAAAATATTTGTTATATTATATGGTGGTTTCTAAATAATCAATTTAATGACAAATTATTATTTTCAAATTAAATGGAAATTAATCATCCTTATTTTATTTATTGTTTGCATTAAATTTTTAAACCATTCCGAATTGTGGAAACATTTTTAATGGCTCGATATATTCAATAGAGCGCACCTAAAACAAGTGAATTATATTACAATTTAAAATCATTTATATTAAGTTTTGCAAATAGAAAGGCCGGAAATTATAGGTGCTTTGTGTTTCTTTACTTAAGGTGAGGATGTAGGGGACTCGAGAAAAGTTAAGTGTTTTTTGCAATTTTTATATCAAAACAATTTTTTGTAAAAATAATTCAAATATTGCTTTAGTACAAATATAAAGTTTAATTTTGTTCACATGCTAACCTCAATATTTCTTGGATATCCTTCAAGGTGTCCTGGGATTAATTTAAAAATCTTCTTTAAATTTAAAATGTTTATCATATGATGCCGCTATGATCGTGACATGTATGAAATGTTTATATCACCATGTGAAGATAATTAATTTTTATGATACTACTGAAGCAATATTTGACTTATTTTGGCCGAAAAAAAGTGTTTATTTATTTCTGATATCCCCCAGTAATAAAAGTTTCTAGAGCAGCTATTTATGAGCAACCGAGCGTGTTAAGTAAGGTGCGTGGATGGTAGCCAACTAGTCGCTGCACGGCGCTGATGCTGATTCCCTGAGCGCAAGACACTAACCTCCCTCCCTTTACAACCCCACAGTACTAAGCTCCTACCAATACAAACTGGATCATTTCACCCCCAAATACAAACAGACGCTCGCATGGTCAGCTTGTCCCCTCGACGGCGGCCCAGGACGTCTTTTTATGATTTTTGGTGAGGAGCGACCAGCGTCGGACTTGAGCCACCTCTCAGGGGGTGAGGGATGATTTATTCTCTACTGGAGAGGTTTTTTTTACTGCCCCCCATGACTTTGTACGTCTCATTTTTATTGCTTTTTTCCCTTATTCTACCCCTCCCCCTTCTTTCCACATCCCCTTGCGTTTTTTTTATTTCTTTACTACTTTGTACTTCCTTTGTAGTCATTTTTCATAAATTCGAAAAGATGTTACTTCGTTTTATACATCGTGACTTTTTAAGAGTTTAAAAAAATAAAAGAGCTAAAATGCCATATATTTATTTTTCATATAATTTATTGTTAAATATCTGTGAAATATTCTATGTCTACAAATGGTTTCTTTCTAATATTGCTTGTCATCGACAATATAACAAGTAGACCTCTCCTGTTCAAAACCATAAAATCTTGAAATGATTTTCCTTTCATAATACTTTATCTTTATTAAAAATGCTTAATAGAATTTAAAGTTATTATAATCAACATTAAAAATATATTTTAAAAGCAAGTAAATATTTGAACGTAATTGTATTTTTATTATGTATAGTATTTTCAAAATAATATTTGGATGGAAAAATAAAAACTCGTACATGTACTGTACATAAATCATATTAATAAAAACTGACCGCTTCTGTGGTCTGGGGATCAGAGTTCCTGGATACACATCCAGAGGTCCAAGATTTGATCCCCGGCACTTTTAGATTCTATTGTGAAGTAATGGTTCTGGAACGCCGTAAGCCCCGTGAGGACAAATAAGTTATACTTGAATGAGGAAGTATCAGCTCCGATCAAGAAAAATGAGATTAACGGCCAAAGGTTTCATTGCGCTAACCACATGACACACACTATACTCATATGTGCAGAAGTTGGCACTGTTTTCTTGGCTGCTTGGTCGGTATAACTTGAATGCAGGTTGACACCATGTCATATTTTTTTAAAATCTAGACTAGTAGAATTTGGTTATAATATGTATTAACATAGTTATTCATTATTACTTATTATCTAAATTAAAACCCTCAAAACCACTGTCATCAAATCAATTAGAGATATTTTAATTTGTGGAAAAAAAAATTAAAAATCACATTTGATAGAAATTAAATATTTGAAAGTAAATGTAATGTTTATTATACCCAATATTTTCACTATGATATTTTCATGGGAAAAAAGAGAAAATAAAATAAATATTGTTAATACAATCTAGAAGAATATGGTTGTATTAGGTATTTATATAAATACTGCTACATAATTAAATTTAAACACTTAAAACTAGATTCGTGAAATATATTTATATTCAACAGTTACCTTATATTTATATATGACAAACTTTCAAAGTCTAGAAATAGTATAGTTTAATTTATAAATCTAAATAATATTATATATATATATATATATAATGGAAAAAAAGCCACTTTTATTTGAACTTAGGAAAAGGTGTTCATTATGACTCCCTTCGTGAAATATATCTTCTGTATAAATGTGAAACATGTTGGACCTTCATCTCTCTCTCCCAATTTCCTACTCTTCTACCGGAAATATAGAAAATGAAGGCGGGGACTATCTTGTCAGTAAAACTCTTGGTCAGTTGGATCCTATATTTTTCCAGACCTCCGTAGCATCTTCCAAGAGATCGTAACCACCTTCTATATCACTTCATATTATACAATGACCCAAGAAAATCAAGCTATTCCTCCTTCTTCTCCAACAACCCCTACTCGAATCTACACTTTACTCTCATCCTTTCCACCCTCTAACAGTCTCCCTTTCCACACCATTCCCCCATTCCTCCCACCCTCTTCCTTCTTCTTTCGTACCACGAGGCTCCGTTCAAACTTATTACTTATGGATACTGATGACTTTCGTCAATGAACTGCTTCTATTTTTCCCCGGAAAATAAAAATATAAAAAAAGATTCTCTCTCTCTCACGAGCAACCTTATGGAGACTTACAGAAGACTTCACTGTATAAGTAGGCTATGGCCAGTCTATATAAGGGATAATATTATACGTTACATTAGAACATTATGCAGGTCTCCGGGCGCCATTTTCGCTGCCGTGTCTTCGCCAGAACTTCTGATGATGATGGTCCTTCTGCTCTTCTTTTTTCTCAAGGAGCGATGTAACTTCCACTCGGGTATAGTCACATATATGAGAGCTTTTCACACAATTTGCCACTTAGACCAAATTGAATTCGGGATGGTAAGAGTAACTGTAGACATTTTAAAATATTAACTATATAAATTATATGTTATCATCAATGGGGAAATCTTTATTTATTTAGTCAATAGTTGAAAGATATTTCAAAGTAAATTATATATTGAACAATTCAAATAGGTAATTAAATATCGAACCTATTATAGTTGATAATTACTGGTATAGCCGCATCTAGATATCATTTACTTCCAAATCTTTTTCATTCAATTGTAGCTGACGATTTCTCGCACGTCCATCAATGACTTTGCCTTAAAATATGAGGGAAGAATGATCATAAGTAAGAGACGACTCCTGGATAACTCAATGGTTAAAGCATTGGCATACTAGGTCAAAGGTTCAAGGATCAATTCCCGTGTCCAGGTTTAATGTATAAAACTAAGAGAATATAATTCTAATCATGTTAAGAACATTTGGTTCATCAGTGCCACTAACCGCAGTTGAGTAAATACGTGAGCTATCGCAATGTTAATTTGTTAAATGGTTTCATTTATTTAAACTATTATATAGCTAATGATGACAAAGAGTAATATAGAACGATTAATGGAATTGTATATATTGATGCTCACATAGATAGATAGGATGCATATAGTGAAACAACAGCGATCGGTGGCCCAAGGGTTTCCTATAATGTTAAAGGGACTATCCTTACGTAAGCTTGTGTTAGATTTGAGAAATGCTCCGTTTCTTCCCTCGCATTTCCCCACTCAAAACGACACAAAACTCCAAATGTAGTGCAATAGTATATATATTACATCTCCTCTCAACCAAAATGTATAAACTATTTTTATCTTTTTACTTATCTTTTATATTTATTTTTACAGCACACTTGTCCATTCTCCATCTCTTACTAACACTAACATGTACTGTACAGTCAGTTTTCCCCTGAAGTGTGGAAATCTTACCTTGGCTGAATACAATATGGCCCTATCCTATAAGATGCATCAAAGAAAAACCAAGCAAGTTAATCTTTAAACATCTTAGTGTGAACTGAGTTTATAATGTTATCATAGTTCCACATTTTATTGTGTATATCTAACTTTGATTCTTTTCTTTATATCTTAAAATAACGTGGATATATTTTGTACTTTTTATTAAAATGTTTGTATTTTATCTTACTATTCCTTCTACTTTTAAAATAATCAGCCCTTACGATTAAAAAGTCAGAACAAAGATATTGTAATATATATTTATTACTAGAATAGTTAGTATATATTAGTATTTTTTAGAGTAAGGTTAATTATTAGCTTAAATAGCGACCAAATTCATTTATATTAACAATTTATCAAAATTAATTTCACATTGCTTATAGTATTTAATTTTAAATATTATATTCACATTTAATCATATCTTATATAGTGTAGGCTATGTTAGATTTAGTTTTATATTATCAAGTCTGGCGAAAGAGTTTATGAAAAGATTTCGGCTATCATGGAATAATAATATGTAGACATCACCGTTTATGAATCCACTATGTCACAAGCTTTTATATGTTAATAAGTTATATCTTCAATTTATTTAATTATTTATGTTTTAATTTAGTTCTAGAATATATTAGTTACCAACAGAATTAATGGGAATACCAGTTTGATACTATATATTTAAGTATTCACATTATTAACAAATTAACTGAACTAGATTTAAACCAAAATGCTTATTTTTACCAGATTTGAGGAATAAACCTTTACCTGTAGTTTTTAAATTCAAGACATGTAAGCTATGCTTTGAAACTGACTTAGTTATAAATTATAATTATTTCATTAGACAGATGAAACAATTAATTAAACATAATTATTTGATTTGACGGGTGACACAACTACTGAAACATAATAATTATTTCATTAGACGGATGAAACAACTACTGAAACATAATAATTATTTCATTAGACGGATGAAACAACTACTGAAACATAATAATTATTTCATTATACGGATGAAACAACTACTGAAACATAATTATTTCATTCGACAGATGAAACAACTACTGAAATAGTTTTAAGGATTGCAAGGCAAGTACTGTTAGATTGGTTGATAATGCAAAGGTGGAGGGGACTTTTACTGTGGATCTATGAGACATTATGTACACAGTAGTATCAAGTATGTAGATAATATATATATATCATCTACATACTTGATAAATATCTATATATTAGTAAAATCACACATCATTTGTATATTGCCTCATACATTTCCAGCTTTGTTAAAGTATTTAATTGTCGTGTTGAGATTAACCGCTATTTATCCTGAAAGATACTAAGATTACCTTAATTGTTTCTGCAACGTTCTATCATAATATAATTAGGCAAGATAAGACGGTTCTTTCCAGGGTAGAAGGAATTTGTATACATATTTAAAATATGTTCTACACAATATATTCTAAGGATTTTCTGAAAAATTGATAAGTTTTAGGATAATCTTTGTTTGGGAAACCCGCCTCGGTGGCGTAGTTGGCTAACGCGCTAGTCGTGTTGAGCTCGACTGCCAAGGACGGGTAGATCGAGGTTCGAATCTCGGTCGGGTGAAATGGGGGTGGGTTTTCCTAAACGGCTTTCCACTCTCCCTCCACGCAAATGCGGGTTCACTTCCTCTAATTCAACCTTCCCAATTCCCAATCCATTACCGTAATTAGTACTTAAAGCGTACAACCCGAACGGCTAGTAAGACGCGATGCTTAGTAGTAATAATAATAATAATAATAATAATAATAATTTATTTGTGAAAATAGCAACCAAAAACAATAAAAAATCAAAATAGTTTTCAATAGGCTCGCAAAAATTGAGGATTATACTTTGGAATTTGTTCTAGAATTAAAAAGAGGAGATAAGAGAAATAGGAAACATTTTGACTGTGCTTAGTTTCCCTACGCATCTGTAGAAATTAGTTACAAATCAAAATCCAATACAGAAAATATGTTACACTTAACAACAAATGTATTTATTTAGTAATCTGTCTTAATACCCGTTCGGTTTGTTCGCCAAGCATAAATCAAGTTATTTGAATACTGTTTTCAGGAAATGGTATCGATATTTCCCATTTGGAACAAACCATAACGAAACTAGTCATAAAGTGCCTCCAAATGATTTAATTCACCCTGAGAGAATTAAGGTTGGCCTACCTTATAAGAAACCATATAAATATTATAAACCTGCTCAGGTGGCCACATGGTCCTACTCGCTACTCTTGTGTTAGACTAGACTGCCCGAAGATGTGGAGATCGGGGCTCAATCCTAGTCGGGTGCACTGAGGGTAGCTTTTCATAAATGGTTTTTCACTCTTTCTTCACTCTAATGTGCACTTCTTCTAAATTAAAAAAACTTCCTAAGCCTAACACATCAGTGTAATTATTATTACATAGGTATAACCCGCCTCGGTAGCGTAGTTGGCTAACGCGTTATTCGTGTTGAGCTCGACTACTGAGGACGGGGAGATAGAGGTTCGAATCTCGGTAGGCTGAACAGGGGGTGGTTTTTCTTAAATGTTTTTACACTCTCCCTCCACGCAAATGCGGGTTCACTTCCTCTAACTCAACCTTCCCAAATCCTAATCCATTAGCGTAATTAACACTTAAAGCGTATAACCCAAACGGGTAGTAAGACGTGGTGCTAAATATATATATATATATATATACATAGGTGTATAGCCCGTACGGGTAGCAAGACGTGGTGCTAATATATATTAAAAATATTAGCATATCTTCCATGAAAGGGCAAAATGTCGTGACACACAAATTTGGCAAAGTTGAGATACAAGCACATTTTTAAAATTGTGGTCTGTATTTACACTTTCGGTTAGTATATAATTCTCCTCAAAAAGTATATCTATTTTATTTTTGAAATAAAGAGAATATCGTAATACCCAGTTATACTTTGGTTCAGTGACACAAGCCTTCATCCAAAGGTTCTTTTTAAACACAAATTAATGTCACCAGTCTGGTACACAGAGTCATTCTATTAGCAGTGACAACATACATTATTTTATTTCATAGGTTTGAGGGCTGTATATTGAGAGAAACAGAATTGTTTATTTCACTGAGATGTTTGAAACAATATTATCTTTGACATTAATAGAAGAGTTTATTTTGTTTCCTGAGATTAAATAGCTGTAGGAAGACATGTTTCCGTTTGATTAATGATAAAACAATTTTTTTTAAGGATTTAAATCCATGTTTTGAAATTTTTTTTATGACCCATGGAAGTTGTAGTTCATTTAATTAAATAATTCAATTAGTTCTTTTTAATGATTTTGCTTTACCTTAATGCAATGAGAATACGATCTGAATGTATAATACGAATGGGTAGTAATACGCGGTGCTAGAAAAAATATGACTATAATAATAAATAAAATTTGACACTTTTAATATTGCCTTAAATGTAGGAGGAAATATTATGTTGAGGGAATAGAAGTAATGTTTAACAATTAGTGTGATCTTCGGTAAGAAGGTTTAGGTTTGTTTGTAGTATTAATGGTGGTTTATGCTTAAATTATTTATTATTAATATTAGCACCGCGTCTTACTACCCGTTCGGGTTATACGCACTTACGCTAATGTGTAATGGTAGGGTGATTGTGAGATGAAATGGAGGACCTACAGTTTAACGTGGAATCCGAACCACGGTGGAGGCCTGGCATTCCCCACATTCACAAGATGTCTTGTCAGAGGTGAAGGAAGGGTTTGGTAATCAGATAAATCTTTGCTGGGACCGAGGATTGAACCCCGGCCGCCAGCACAGAAGTCCGACACCTTACCCCTAGACCGTCAGGTCACCTTTTATGCTTAAACTTTTGCCTTAATTAAAGGGACAACTTACAAGGAAATACGTTGGAAGTTTAATTGCAACCTCAAAGTCAGGGAGAAATGAGAATACACCAGTTATGCCGGGAAGAAAAGATGGAGGACGTAAACAAACTAAAGATTTCACCTGCTTAATTCAACAACCCGAATGTTGGTTTGATGTTATATCCGTCCATTCAGCGCTAGGTATGCACTCATTTCTTCAGATGGTTATTTCTACCTGCACAATCTGGTAGAAATACCATGTACTAGGAAAGTTCAGAATGTGTGGTGGTTTCGCTTTGCCTTCCATACTGAACTTCTATGAGCGAGTGAGAAAGAGACTACCAGTGCCGTGAAAGGTATTTTCCCATACCTTCTAGGATTCTTCTAAATGCCATAATTGACATGGGACCGAGGACTCTACTTTCCTTCTGAAGGAAGTTGTGCTACGGATTTGTATCGCACCAGAAAAATCCGTCGAACAAGGCTAGGTTTGAATCCATGAACATCGGGTCATGAGGCAAGCACTTTACCCTAAGACCACCTGAGGTCAACAAAGGTTTCACACAAAACTAAAACAACAAATATAAGTAATCTAATTATCTGAAAAGGTAATGTAATAATGTGTACATACTTTAGAATTATGAATTGAAAAGTTTTTCCACCCATATATTAAAGTTATATGTTTCCAATTTTATAATATTGTTTTTTGTTAGTTTTTATAGTAAATAAAATACCATCCTCAAGAAGTTGATAGAGTCCAATGTATCCAGGCCCCCATCCAACCCCCCTCCTCAAATACTACCCAAGTATAGATGACCAATTTAAAAGTTTTATTGTAACCCCATGAGATGAAGATCTTGTGCTTATTGAAAGAATAGACCCAACTGTTTCACCTGTAAAATCACATAATGTTCCAGATTATCTCAGCTTGAAAAAAATTTCTATATTTTTTATTTGTCTTCGAGAAGATTTGAGAGCTACAAACTTTATTTTTACCCCTTTTAGTGATCTATGCAAAGAGTAATCCCTGGAAAGAAGAAGGTAAGGAATAAGAGGGGAGAAAAGTTTTTTAAACCGCTTATAGAAAAGGAATAAAGAAGAGTAAGTACGTGTGAAAAAACCTGAAGAGGATAAAAGAAAGAATAAATAATTTATTTTACTTACATTCACTGACAATTTTTTGTAGCTGACATCTTTCAATTTTTATACACAACAAATGTTTTTTTATCTATTGTAAATATGGTTTTTATTTAAAAAAGGTTTTTGTTGAGTACAAAAAAAGATACTTTTAACAGATATTCTATAGCTATTTCAATTTACTTTACTTATATTAACCTTAATTTATATTTTAAATAAAATATTTCCATTTTAGCTGTCCATTGTTATACCGTATACTCTTATATTCCATGTTGGTTTTATTCAACTGTCCTCTCAGTTTTCTTTATTATATGTTTGTAGGATGCCAATAAAGACATTTTTAAACAATAATATAAAGTCTTTGATGCTATTTTAATTTCCATTTTATCGAGTTTACATAATATATATTTTTACAAATAAAATTAATTACTTTTTAGGGTCGAAACATTTCTTTTGGTTGAACACTGTATACTGTACAGGATGAATAGTAATTCACGTATACGGACAGTACCACATGATTAGGTGGGTAAATATAAGTAGAAAACACTTTAAGTAAAAAATATTTTTTTCCAATACATTTTGCGAAAAACGACATTATGTTAGAGGGTTGATGTGGCAACGTTGTGCCTGAAACTTACTTAGAACGTATATGTTAGTTCTTAGTAGGTACTCGAAGGTTGTTCCTCGCATGATTATGTATTGCTACAAACAACGTTGGGATTTTGTGTGTACGTGGCGAGGAATGTTGACGTCAACTGTCACAACAGCCGCATGGATTCGTGTCACACTGTCCTCGGACGACTGCGGTGGGTCGTCAGGTGGGTACACCAGTGCTTTGAGGTGACCCTAAAAGAAAAAAAAACGAGTGGTGTGAGTTCCTGTAACCTTGGTGGCCAAGCCCGATTCATTGGTTGGTGTGGACTTCACCACACTTGTGCTCCAAAGTGGGTGGGGGCATCGTCACACTGATACAACATCCTCTGTCGCACAAGTCCAGGTAAAACTGTGTCAAGGAAGAGACGGTATATGTGGAAATACAAACGATTTAATATTAAATAGAGGCCCACAATTGAAACCCGAACATAGCTGTCCCCCAAAATTAACGTCTTCCGGGGAAGCGATCAGCGTACAGCCACGCTTCACTGGTCCGGCTCAACTGTCAGATGCCCCCATTGCCATTGCCATATTCCAGTATTCTACGTGTGTGTAGTTCATTGCTGCTTACACAATACTGACCTTGCATTTCTGTCTACTTCTAGATATGAAATTTCAGGCACAGCCTTGCCACATCAACCCTCTCTAAATTTATTGTCATTTTTCTCAAAAGTTATGTGAAGAACGGATTTTTTTCAAAGAGTTTGTTCGACGTATATTTATATACCTAATCATCTGGTACTGTTCGTATCCGCGAGTTTCTAATCATCCTGTTTATTCATATTTAGGCTCAAGTAAATGTGTTTAGATTAAAATACTAGTTGTGCAACTACAAATGTTTTGATTGAATAGTTTCATGTATGTGTACCACGTCCTAACCCTCAGTAAGGGGTGGTTATCACCTATACATTTGTGTACGTATTTTGGTGGGTTGGAGAATTTAAGTAAGTGGCATGAAAACATGGCTAACACATTTGGTAGAGTAAGTAAAGCTAGATGACAAGGAACGAAACATCAACTCTTCTGTATTTTGTTCTATAAATCTATAACTTAATTATGCTACGCATATCCTAAAGTAACTTTAAATTTCTAAAATAGTTCAACTATCGAGTGTTTTAGCTACTTACAATGGTCATTAAAATAAAACCCGCACTACTTCCTTAAAACTAACGCTTTTCCTAGAATTATCCATACAAGTGATTATACATTTTTTTAAATAACAAATGGGCAGCAAGACATAGCTAAAATTAATATCTGAACTAGCATAACTCAAAAGGTAACTTTAAGAATAGTTATTTAAATGTAACCTAAGCTCATTAAACTTCACCAAACTTGCTCCACACGCGGCCATGTATGTGTATGTGATTAATTAGAGAAAATAGATTTATCTAACAACTATGATAGCTATCAAAAAAATAGCCATCAAAATAGATAACACTAAATTTACCACGCGCAATCAGTCTGAGATTGTTGCCATAGTTCTTTTAGCAATATTTAGTATTTCAAATAAAATCGAGATTACTTGCAGGAAATATCTGATATATGTACAATACATAAATTAAAGCACTATGCTGAATTAAATAGTAAAGTTATTATATTTAATAATTATGGTTACAGCTGTATCTAAATACCATATTATTTAGATTGATAAATTTTAAAAAGGAACAGGGGATTAGAGCTCGTGACCTTTGGCTTGGTACTTATATGCTTTACCCACTGAGTTATTCAGGAATCGGTCCGTGATAAGGGTCATTCTTCACTCATATTATAAGGCAGAGTGTGTAATGGACGTGTGGAGATTGTGAGTTTTACATGTGTGATCATTTAAGATCACGGGCTATTAGATAACGCAGCCACCCACGACTCGGTATGGCTTTATGCTGCCAAATGTACAATGGCCTTAGTACAAATGCACATACTATCAGGATGGATCAAATAGAAAAGCTATTATGTTTGATAATTACAGTTACTGCCGCATCTAAATATTGCATTCATTACATTAAAAAATAACAATGGTATGGGACGATTCCTGGATAGCTCAGTAGGCAGAGCATTGGCGTGCTAAGCGAATGATCCCGGGATCGAATCCTTTGTCCAGGTGTCATTTTTATATTTAAATAACTCTAATAAATGAAATGAAGAATTTAATCTGGTCTTAGATTATGCTATTAAGGTAATGAAAACAGTAGTGAAGGGTTGAAACTAAACGGTATAATACAAATATTAGAATATGCAGATGATTTAGCTATGTTGGGTAATAATATTAAGAAATTTTTTGCAAGAAATGCATAAATTTTATTAGAGGCTGGTAAAGAAATAGATTTAGAGATGAACACTGAAAAGACTATGTATATGATCACAAAAAGCACACCGAATGAAGACGATAATTTAGATACTACTTCTTACAATATATAAATGGACATGGTTAATGAGCTAAAATATATTTTAGGAAAAATTTTAACCAATAATAACTATATTATAGTGGAGATTATGAAAAGAATACAGTCAGAAAATGCATGCTACTACTAGGTCAATAGGTTGTTGACAACTTGCCTGTTTACGAGGAATGTAAAACTCTAAATATACCAAATGGTAATTCTACCGGTTGTTCTATATGGGTGTGAAACGTGGTCACTTATCTTACACAACGAAAATAAATGGTACGGAGCTCCGCACGGACTTTCTCGCTCTATTCTTTAAAAATGGAAATATTTACTCAAAGCTCGTAAAATATGTGAATCAAAATAATATACACTAGCAAACCCAAGAATAAATTGCACAATCCTTATGTAAAACATTTTTTGAGTCACGGTTTAAATTCTATAATTTTATTTTTAAAGAATTAATATCCTTAATTGTATGTTTGGACGGATAAAAAAGATCAATATTGGGTCCACAAGGGTCAACACTTCGTATTAAAATTTTGACTTCCGGTTAAAATTTTCGACATTTTATTAGGTGTAGTACATCTTCATCTCATCGCATTGCTATTAAATTCCTCATTTATAGATTTTGACCCATCAAAAATGTAAATATTGACTATAGATTCTAAAATGAAGGAGATAGATCCTTGTTGTACAATCTCTTTTCCTGAGCGGTTTAAGGGAAAGATAACATAAGTTTTTGAGAGACTTACTTATATTTAATTACTTTATGGCATTTGAGAACTATTGCGTTAAAACTCAAGTAGTATATCTTTACAACTAAAGCTCACAAAATTGTATTCATATATTTACCACTATCTAAGAAACTGTTGGTTTTTTAAAAATATATTCCATTTAAAAGTTTTTATTTTTAATAGTACTACAATTTTGCAATGATAAATTATTTATTATTTGGTATCCCTCCTTCGATATCATATGTAGGCTACTCAACATAATCGAAAATTATAAGCTTGACTATTACCAATTTAATCACAATTTTCAATAAAAACTACATTTTTGCGAAGAGTTATAATGATTGTCATTCCAAAAGTATTAAATACAGTATTCAAACATTGCCCTGTTTACAGAGTATTAGGAGCCTAAGAAAACAGTTATTTTATATTGTGCGTGTATTACTACCCATCCAGGCTATCCACATAATAGTGATGAAAAACTTATAATTTTATAAAATATATACCCTAATTAGCTTGGAGGAGGAGAGGGAAACCATTTATAAAATATAACACCTCATTTAACACTACAGGAACTCTTTAATACAAACAACCCGCCTCAGGGGCGTAGTTAGCTAATGCGCTAGTTTCGTGTGTAGCTACACTGCTGAGGACGGGGAGATCAAGGTTCGAATATCACTCGGGATAACTGGGGATGGTTTTTACTACATGGTTTTACACTCTTTGTCCAAGCAAATGTGAGTTAATTTCCTCTCTATTAAACCTTCCCAATTACTAACCCATTAGCGTAATTAGTACCTAAGCGTAGGCCTATAATCCGAATGGGCAGTAAGACTTAGTTTTAAGTAATTAATACAAACCCACTGGTGGTCTCCAACCAACCAGATAATATGAGAAAAACACACAGATGTGGGATGTATATTAGTATTTTTTCGTTTGTATGGACTGTAATCTTTTGAAAGAGGTTTCATTATACCAATAACATTCCTATTTGTGAGCGAGTGTCAATTGAACATAGATTATTTAGTTAATCGTCAGATGAATTAAAATTTTAGAGCAATAGATAAACAAATTCTATTTTTTTTCCAACAAGTTTTGATAAGAAGTAGCAGGAAATTTATTTTTCAAATAGTTTTTAGATTTTTTTTTTCAAAAAATCCTTTTATGCCACAGAATGTTTTTCTAAAAACAAAAGCTCGATCATGAGATCAATATTGATGGATATATATATATATATTTCCATCACGTCTTAGCCCAGGGTATCCAAATTA
The DNA here is from genome assembly GCA_902141375.1 of Timema poppense. Taxonomy (NCBI): domain Eukaryota; kingdom Metazoa; phylum Arthropoda; class Insecta; order Phasmatodea; family Timematidae; genus Timema; species Timema poppense. The sequence goes on along the minus strand of CABFOV010000623.1, from coordinate 132,993 downwards.
AATCACCTTAACACGATAGTGATGGGAATGGTCGAATTTAGAAGAGCTATATCTTTATTTTTATGACAGTAAAGTGGAGAAAGCATTTGGCAAAATCTACCTTCAATAAACCCATTCAGGATTTAATATTTGAACTTCCCGGTACCAAAAAAGCATAAATAAACTAGCATGACCTTTATTCCAGGGGCTCACTGACATAGGTAACTTTTGTAATCGATATTTGACCAAATTTTATTTTAATTACCATTGGTCACAATAATTTACTCCTATTCCTAAATTATCTTCTTTAAACTAAATATTAACTTTTGTAATCGAGAGAGATTTTTTAACTTAGTGATTTATTGCTTAACACTTCCATATTTTACATAGATAATTACGTAATTAATGAATTAATCATTTATATGGAGGAGAGTTTACTTTTTTTGGTTAAAATCAGATATATTCTTGAAGTGTCCTCGAAAGATGACTCATCAATCAATGCACAAACAGCAAGATTCTGATAATAATATAATGGTGGAATAATTTCCCAGAACGTCCATTCTGTGCCTAAAGAGGGTGGGGCCAATGACTCATCCCTTATCCACAGTGATTGAGCGTTACTAACACCCTCCATACATACTAAGGTTTATTATTTCGTATTCTAGCGGAAACATGTTGATACTTTGCTTATTTCCAACTACTCGATACTCATATATGTATGGTAGATTTTGTTTAGCGATTTTATTGTTAAATATTTATTTAAGTGATATTTTAATATATTTATGAGGGAATTGTTTTCTTTGTAATAAATACATTTTATCTTGGGGTTAATAAATAATAAAAATAAGGTTTAGGAAAACACCAGATGAATTACAGTTTGTACATCTGAAATAATGTTTGGCACTCACTTGTCTGCACCGAATTGTATTGGCTTGCTATGATTATGTTGAGTCCATCCAGCGTAAGAGTGGTGGTAGGTAATAGCTAGCAAAAGATTTTTTATTGCATATTGGTTGAAAGTCACTAGTGTTGAATTATATAGAAATAATTATCATTATCTTAATAATACAAGATTATCAATCAAAATTGTTAATAAACTATTCTTATAATAAGCCCCTTAATAATTAATTCATAATTAACTTTTTCGTATAGAATTTAAAGAACAAAAAATATATTAATAAAATTATTTTGTTTTCTGTTTTGTGGTTATGTTAACAAGAGATATTATTATAGGGCACGGAATAATAAATTAAAACGTTTACTACTCACACTTATATCTTATTATAACTGGACACAAAAATAAGTTAATTTTATTATAACGTAGAGAAAGAGATATAAAATATATTAGTTTCAAAATTAAACGATTTTATTTTGTAAACAGATGCGCATAAATATAATCTAAGATGGTTTTTATTACATCATCAACGGGCTTTATTTCTTTTGGTTCGCCATCTTGAATTTTGAGGAGAAGGCAGCCATATAGAAGATCTCTTTTTTAAAGCAATTATAAGTGAATTACAGAGGCCACTTCTGTATTAAAAAAAACACTATCAAACAAATATTTTATTAAATTTTCACAAGTTCAATAGAAATGTAAATTAAAAATAAATTGTTTGTTGTAAAAGTTTGATTGTCAAACGTGACAGCAACTCAACCAACACATGGTCTTACATATCATATTGTTTGGCGAATATACACATGAAAACCGATTTGGTAACTTTAGCTAGCTGCCAGCTACCACCACTTCTACGCTGGATAAACTACACGTATTTTTATTTTCTCTCGACACCTCGGAGAGAAAGTATTGTGATCGTCAAAAAATTTGGACTCTAGTTTTTTTTATAAATGTCGACGTTTCATGACCCCCTAAAATAAAAAATGTAGTTTTAGTGATGCTGTATGTATGTACCTCAGGTTAGAGGTGAAACTAATTTACAGATTGGGCTATAACTTGGTGTTTGGGGTGTTCATAAGGTACCCCTGTCGGGTTCTTAGTATTTAGATGTCCAACGCTAAATTTAATACCGAGGGGAGAAAAGAGAGATATTCAATTTTCTCAAAATTCGCTATAACGATTTTGTTTAATTGTTATATCTAGACATTAATTATTACTCTAAACAAGATGGCAGTTCTCATTTTCTCATTAAAACTACTATGAGCTTACTTTACACGTGGGATTCTCATCATTTCCCCGCAACTATTTGAGATACGAAATAGCTTATCATTGTAAAGTTGTATTACTATTAGAGATACAAATCTATTATTTGAAATATATTTTGTATAACCAATAGTTTTTGAGCTATAAGCAAATGTACATACTTTTTAATTCAAGATTATGAAAATTAATTTGTATTCTTATGCTATTTGGTGGACAAAGGATGTTTCTATTTTCTCAATTTTTCTGTAGCAGTGTTCCTAGATCCTAATGCTGTAGAGTAAGTAAATAAGAGTGCATATTGTTTCATTTAGGATATTTGGTGTAATGTTTCTACAACAACGTCTAGACCTAGTATTTCGTTTGAATAATCTTACGAGTTATTAGTTAATATTTATTTTCCGATTAAAGTGAGATCAATTCTGTGCGGTGTGCCATATCCTTTATTTCCTTAGAGTTAGGTGCACACAGTATTGTGTGCGCCTTACCGTGGAAATTTGACCTTTGACCCCGCAACGTGTAGAGAAACATCCTCTCTCGACGAATATAAAATATCAAATGTGAGCTTTTGGCAATGTCTTGCTGTGATTTTCATTGACCCCCTTTCCACATTCGGTACCCTACTAAGTGGCTGAACATACTGGCTGGCACTGGTTCAGTACGGCTCTGTGATTTATTCCCCGGGGGGCTCTTGCCATTACTCGGTCTGGGTGATAAGGCTAATTTATTCCCCGTACCATCGTTCACGGCGATAAGAAAAACCATTTAGATGTCATAACTTACTTGACAGCCACATTTAAGTGCTCGTACTTTTGCTGCGATTGTCATGTACCATTTGATCATAAGAATGCGCACAAATGTGAATCCACGTGAAAAAAGTGCTACGCTAAAGTGGTTTGCCGTGGAGGTCGAACTGTGGCCTGTAAAGACTGTGGGCATAGATTCACAAACAAGATTTGTTTTGATAGCCATAAATGTCCCAGATTTGCAAAGGTCACATGTCGATCTGTGATGTCAAAAATGATTGTGAGGTATGCGGGATATTTCAGTTTGGAAAGAGCAGAATTTTCACATAGGTGTTATTAGACTTTTTGTAGAGTATGCGAGAACCGTCGTCCTTTTGGTCATTTCTGCTATATGAAGCAAACTCCATCCAAGCGACACTGGAAAAGAGCAATTTAATTTTCATTTTCTATGATTTTGAATGCTGACAAGAAACGTTTCTAAAAGATGCAGCCAACATGTACTTTCAATAACCTAACCTCTGTGCCGTACAGACGTGTTGCAAGGCCTGCCTTCATTTCGATGTAAAAGACCATCATTGCACGGAATTTGGAGGCAATAGGACTCGCATATTTAAGGGTGATAACACAATGGCCAAATTTTTCCGATTTATAGATAAAATTAAAACAACAAAAAATATGGACATCACCCTCCTAGCCCAAAATGGCAATGACTATGATGGAAATTTTAATTTAAAATACATTATGGAGGTAAAAAAAATGGACTCCAAAGCTCATAATGAACGGTGGGAAAAACATGTCCATGCGTTGTGACCCTCTCCACTTTATTAACTCGATGAACATTCTACCGATGGCGTTGTCTAAAATGCCATAGATATTCGGATTGGACGAGTCCTTGGCCAAGGGAAATTTCCCCCATTTTTTCAATAAAAAAGAAAACGTGGGGTATAGGGGTCCCTTGCCGCCAAAGGAGGACTACGGCATCGGTGAGATGTCAGTTGAGGAGTGAAGTTGAGAAGTGGTATGACGCGCTGGTCAAGGAAATTTTGTCTTTGATTTTAGCCGCGAGTTGGAACTGTATTGCGTGAAAGATGTAGAGATCCTGTGGAAGGCCTGCCTAAAATTTAGAGATATAATTATGAAAAAAGCAATGGTGTATCCTTTCAGAGAGGCGTGTACGATCACAGGAGCGCCCATGTTGGTTTACTACCTAAGTCACCCTAAGGAGAATACCATCTGTATAATCCCTAACTGTGGCTACCGGTGTGCGGACACACAGTCGAACATCACTGTAAAATGGCTCTGCTGGGAGGACCATCAACGTGGTGACTCTATCTTTATGCGGGCAACGGCCATGATGAATATGTATTAGGGCAACGTGTAGACGGCGTTATTAAAGCTGAAGATACCACCACCGTCATCCAAATCTGGGGCTGTTATTGGCACTATGTTATCCCGATAGGACCACCCCTATCAAAAACAGCCATCACGAGACCATGGATACGCGATATTAAGTGACCATGGCCTGCGTGTAAAAGTTTAAGAATGCCTGCTACATGGTCGTAGAGATGTGCGAGTGTATATTTAATCAGATTAAACCCACAGACAAGGGCTTGAAACAATTTGTACTCCAGCAAGATGTGTACAGAAAGGAGCCCCTCAGTCCCATGGTCGCATTCTTTGGTGGGCATACAAATTTTATTAAACTCTTCCACGAAGCAGGCGTTTCTTGTGGAGAGATTATCAAGTACTTGGACGTGTGTTCATTGTATCCTTACGTTTGCAAGCACAAAATATATCCCATCGGCCAACCAAAAATCCACTTGGAACCAAATTGTCCGTCTATAGATCAAGTAGAAGGCATAGCCAAAGTTACCGTGACACCTCCGTGGGACTTATACATGCCCGTATTGCCTAAACGGATGCACGACAATTTAATGTTCATCTTGTGTAGGAAATGTGGGGAGGAGAAAAACCAAGGCTCGTGTCAGTACAATGACAAGAAAGATCACTGGTTGACAGGCGCCTGGGTGATTGGCGAGATCCGGAAAGCCATTGAGAAAGGCTATACCTTTTAAGAAGTACACGAAGTGTGGGAGTACAATGCATCTGTTTACGATGGTCAGACACGTTCTGGCAGATTGTTTCACAGGTACATTGATGCTTTTTTTTATATAAACAAGAAGCCAGTGGATGGCCATAGTGGTGTACCTCACAAGATGAGAAGTTTGCTTGTATTCAAAATTGTGAGGAAAGAGAAGGGGTAAAACTTGATTTCGATTCTGTTAGTAAAAACCCTGGTGTCCACACACTGGCTAAAGTCTTTTAAAATTCACTATGGGGAATGTTTGGGTAAAGACCCGATTTACCACACGTAGCCGTTGTAATGACTATCAGGGCATCCACAAGTACCTGACCGATCCGTACATCACCGTGGACAGCGTCATTGATGAGGTTATGTTCCTCAATTATAAGGTTGCGCGTGACGCGCTGCGCCCTAACCCGAACACGAGTGTGGCGGTGGCATTATACACGACTGCTATGGCTAGGTTGCACTTATACAGTTTCCTTGAACAATTGGGGGACCACGTTTTGTATCATGATACAAATAGCGTTCTATTCACAGAACGCCCCGGCGATTGGAGCCCACCGACCGGATACTTTTTGGGCAACCTCACTGACGAACATCAGGATTACGGTCCAGGAAGCAATATTAACGCCTTTGTATCTGGTGGCACCAAGTATTACGCATACCGAGTTTGTGTTGTTGGCGATTCTGTCAAAACAAAAACAGCGTGAAAGGTTCGCGGGATCACCATAAACTAAGGCAATAGGAACGACGTTAATTTTGACGTTTTGAAAGTGATGGTTACCGAACAGGCCGCTGAAAGATACACACAGATACCGCACAAAATTGTAAGAAACGGTCTTGCGACTGTATGTACCGTTTCACAGAGTAAAGTCAACTGGCTTGTTTACACTAAACGACGCATAATTGATAGTTATAATACGCTGCCATTACGATATCAGAGTCCTTGTAAACGCACTCGCCACGACTAAAAGGTGATCATTTAGACGGGCTGAATAATCATTTTTTATTTTATTTCATTCTAGACAGTTCCACTGACATACCATTTTTCAAAGATTTAATATTTTTTTCATATTTTTTTCTGCGTTAAAAGACGCATATATTTTTATTGATTTATTTTATGCACCCAAGATATTTTTTTTAAATATTTTTAATCCACCAGTACAATCCTCCGCCTACCTGATTATTTCTAGTCAAATAGTATTAGTTGTTTTTATATAAATTTATTTTAATTCTAATTAATTTTGTTTAGCTTCTTGTACATATTTTAAATTGAAACAATATATTCAAATAATCTTTAGACTGGACTTTTAAATTAGTACCAAGGCAACTATTGCCGCTATGACATCAGATATTGATTATTGTTTCAAATATTACAAGTATTCTTTTCATGGTTTGAGCAACTTTTATTTGTGTAAATAAATATTCCAAGTATACGTTTCATGGTGTGAGCTATATTTGTAAAAAGAAATGGTAAAACTCTTATTTGTGTAAATAAATATTACAAGTATAATTTTCATGGTGTGAACTATTTGTTAAAAATATTCTAAAACTTTTATTTGTGTAGATAAATATTGCAAGTATACTGTTCGCGTTGTGAGCTATATTTGTAAAAAATATATTCAAAAACTTGTATTTGTGTATATAAATATTTTAAGTATACTTTTAGTGCTGTGAATCATATTTCTAAAAAAAAAAATATTCTAAGACTTTTATTTGTGTAAATAAATATTCCAAGTATAGTTTTAGTGGTGTGAGCTATATTTGTAAGAAATATTCTAAAACATTTATTTATGTAAATAAATATAACAAGTATACTTTTCATGGTGTGAACTATATTTGTTAAAAAATATTCTAAAACTTTTATTTTTGTAGATAAATATTACAAGTAAACTTTTCGTAGTGTAAACTATATTTTCTAAAATATATTCTAAAACTTTTATTTGGGTAAATATATATTCTAAGTATACCTTTCGTGGTGTTAACAATATTCATAAAAATTATAAATTTTAAAAGTTGTATTTGTGTAAATAAATATTTCAAGTATACTTTTCGTGGTGTTAGCTATATTTGTTAAACTTTTATTTATGTAAATAAATATTATAAAAAACATAACAACATAACGTTAAATTAACCGGATGTGGAAAGTAGGTTAATGAACTCTCCAAATCAACGTCAAAGGTCAAATTTCCGCCGTAAGGCGTACACGTTACTGCACACTGAGTTGTATCGAGTTGACTCATTTTGATCCACATTGGGACAGAAATTTTTTTCCTCTTTGAGTTTTCACGTTTAATTCCATTTTCATACAAAATAATACATGTAAGGCAATCTCACTTGAACTTTAAATGTTGAGATTTTAATTATTTAAAGTTTAAATAGGATAGGATGTGTACTGACTACGTTAATGAGCTAGGGATAGATAAGGTTGAATTTAGAGGAAGCGTACAAGCATTTGTGTGGGGGAGAGTGGAAACTCATTTGGAAAACCCCCCCTTAGTACACCCGACTGGGATTTTAACCCTGATCACCCTGTCATTGGTAGTCTAGTCTAACACGAGAGTAATGCCTTAAGCCATGCGGCCATCAAAGTAAGTCCAAATATATTTTTTATAGGTTTGAGCCATTAAACCTAAAGTGTAACGTAAACGTTTCAGGATTGGCTTGCTACGGCCACTTATTGGACATTTTTCTTCATTTTATAATATATAAAATAAAACTTCTAAACTCTCTTTAAAGTACTCACTTTTTCACAGATTCTCAACCCTTATAGCAAGCCTTATTATTACTTTTTTTTTACCAAAAGCCAGAGAGTATTTATCTACAAATTCTATTACTTTTTCTCCACTAGATAAATCCATAACTATTATTGGCCTGGAGTGACCGAATCAATTTTTTAGATGTCCAAACAATTCGATTATTTAAAATAAACTTAATGCTATTTAGAGTTCTCCACACCTAAGCAAGAAGTACACAATGTATCGACAACTTGATATTGTGTTTCGTTTTATATGGTTACTCTTTCGCCGCAGTGCATTCTTGCTATAGCCCACAAGCTGGTGGCATAATCAAAGCAAAGATACTTAAACAAGAACAGCTTGTTTGGACAAAAATAAATAGAATGGTACGACACAATCGTACTTACATACTCTATGGCATCAGGAACTTGAAATTTCATCTCCGCACTCACCAAAGGGAGTATGCCATCTATCACTACCTTGAGATAGTTCCAAACAGTTTTACTAATTGTTTCCTATCTTATTCAGGTCCAATATAATGCTATCCTCCCAATGTCATAAAGGACATCATTCTGATCTCTTCACATTAAGTTTTCCAGTCTACGCGTTAAACTTAGTTATGTATTCTTACATTCGTGTTGCATGTCCTACTTAGCGTAATCTGCAAGATTAGGTAATCCTAACAATGTCTGGTTCAGGGTATTTACTGGAAAACCCAATAGGAATAGACCAGTGGAAAGACCAAGACACATGGGAAGATAATATTAGAATGTGCATGAAAGAGATAGGGTTTAATGAGGTGAGGTGGACTGAACAGAACTAGCTCGATATTGGGATAGGGCACGTACTTTTGTGAATGCAGCAATACACTTTTGAGTTAAAAATGCCATAGAGTAAGACCCGCCTCGGTGGCGTACTTGGCTAACGCGCTAGTCGTGTTGAGCTCGACTGCTGAGGATGGGGAGATCAAGGTTCGAATCTCGGTCGGGTGAACTGGGGTGGTTTTTCCTAAATGGTTTTCCACTCTCCCTCCACGCAAATGCGGATTCACTTCCTCTAATTCAACCTTCCCAATTCCTAATCCACTAGCGTAATTAGTACCTAAGCGTATAACCCGAACGGGTAGTAGGACGCAATGCTAAATAATAATAATAATAAACATTGAGTTAGCAATAATGTCTGGTGATGAGTACCGGGTATATAGCTAACTATTAAAGGTTTGCTTTATTTTATGATTTATTGTTAATTTAAACAACATTTCCAAATATGGCTATCAATACAATACCATTTAATAAGTTATCTCTATATCTAAAAAAGTGACATCCTTGACTTACTGACTCACTCACTCTTCACTAATTCTCACAATTCCCACGAAGCTAGAGGGTTGAAAATTGACACAGGTGTTCCTTATAAGCTAATTATAAAAAGTAAAGATGTTTCATTCCGAGGTTTTGTGAATAAGGGGGTGTAATCGGCGTAGCTACCATAATCAATAATGCTGCTTTGTAAACCTTTTTTAAGCGCTTAGAGGGTAATAATCCGATAAGTTTGTTCTAATAATGCCTTCAAAAAAGTATAGAAATTATTTTAAGCCCCGTAGATGCTTCTAAGTGGTGGAAACATTAATACAGACAATTAATTAAAATATGTAATTACGTTTTAATATAAAACTTCAAGAGATGGTAGAAGTCTCTAGTTTATATTTTGCTGAATTTTATAGTGTTTATAGTGTTTGTGTGAGTGAGAGGGCCCGGCCTGGAGTAGTGTGTGGGGGTGGGGAGTGGTGGAAGGGGGGAGAGATGTTCAGCCGCGCTCATTTGATAATTCCCCATGCAGTAGGCAAGGGGGCTTGCCGAAAATAAAAACCCCCGTGAGAAATGATACATGGTCACCTCCTCGCGGTGTTTCTTGGGTAGCGCTAAGAACCATGCCATTAAGCTTCAAATAAAAATTCCTCATTTTTATCCAAAAATAAATAATAACACAATATCCCGTGTGAAGAACATGGACTCAGCTAGTCGTCTGACAAAATAACGAGTACTCGTCAGTTGGCCTAAAAGTCATTTGGCTTAAACTTTAGACCAAATTACTTTTGGTCAACTGACTTTCAGCTAAACCACTTTAGGCCAAATGACTTTAGGCCTACTGCCGCGTCTCCAGTGATTTTAACGCTATTTGTTTTAGAGAGTATTTATTTCGTAATTTTTATTATCTTAACTTATTTTATGTTATTGGACGCCTATAACATCTCGCTGTCATTCAAAGAACTAATTCCCCCTAGCGGAAGAAATTATTACTCTCATTTTGATTTTGGTGCGAAATTTAAATTAATTTTAAAGATGAGCTATGCTTATTAGTCAAATTCACTGGTGCAGCCATGGCGGGAAGGTGGGGGGGGGG
>CABFOV010000623.1:93496-116170 GCA_902141375.1 Timema poppense | reverse complement strand
ACTTTATCCCCCCCCCCCCTCCATGCCCCCCTAAGCTGCTGAGACATGCCAAAGTCTGCGTTTACTTCAAGTGGATTTGAGATTGGCACATGAATATCGATTCTTGTTTCACCCACAGGTCAAAACTTCAGTAAACAAAATGTATACACTCATTTTCATTGGGGAGCACGCAGACCAAATGTAGAACTCATCTACTCTGGGTTCACGGCGACGAGGAAGGTAGGTCTTAAACCCCAACCTGATACACAGGGAGTAGATTTTTCTTAATAATTTACACTCTTCCTCCACCCACGATAACTAATTAATTTACATCTTCTCAACCCTACCTTCCTCGTTCTTAGCCCACTTATGTGGTTGAATGTAATTGGTCTAAACGGGTAGTAAGAAGTGATGAAAAAATTGGCTACTCAATCATTTGTTAATAGATAATATAGCTGGATAATAAAAATGCATTAGTATTCGCCAGCAAAAATATTTAAAAATTGCACTAAAATACATTTTCAAGACATACATGCTCCTTCCAATACGGATTACAATTTGATAGTTATTTTACTATGCAGGTTACCATTTTATAGGTATTTTTCTATGCGGATTACTAACTAACTTATAAGTGTTTTACTATGTGGATTACCATATCATATATATTTTACTAAGAATACTATTATTTTATAGGTGACTAGGATTTAATATGTGAATTTTCATTTTTAAATGTAATTCATTTTCAGGATTACCATTTTAAAGGTATTTTATTTTCCGGATTAACATTTTTTAGGTATTTTACTTTCCAGATTACCATATTATATATATTTTACTATTTGGACTACCATTATATAGATAACTTTGTGGACTACCATTTATAAAGGCATTTTTCTATGTATATTGCCATTTTAAAAGCAATATTCTTTGCGGATTACCATTTTATAGGTATTTTTATGTGTCCGCTTTCTTCTTTTAGTGTCAGTAAATGATTTTTTCCATTGGAACAAACTTAATCATTTCAATGCAAAAACCACTAAGTACTCTTATTTTTACTTTTTTATTACCACCCCATCTTACTACCCGTTCAGTTTATTTTACTTTCTCATATATCCTAAGGAAAAATTATTATAACCGTGAAAATTTTATACTTCAATATTATAATGAATTCTGTCTGACCCCATCCCATATCTATTTATATGCCAGTCAGATAAAAAAAATTGCTTTATTTTGAAAGAATAAATTGTTTTAAGGTCATGCTACCATCAACATTTTATTACATAAGTTTAATAATTAAATATATATTTATTAGTTGATTTTATGTCTTACGACAGGCCCATTCCTTTTGTCAGTGAACTTAAACCACCAATGATCCCTCTTATTTTCCTCCTAATTCAGCTAGCAGAACGTTCTTCTTTCCTTCAAGTTTGCTAATATTTGAATCCTCCTTCTTCCTAGGTTTCTCTTTCCTTCAACCTTTCCTTATATGACGTTGTGCAGAAGACAGTTACTTCTAAGGATGTGTCTGATCCATTGTGAATTGTTCCGAGGAATCACATCCAAAATGGTTCTCTTCTCATACAATATTTTTACAACTTCTTCATTTATATAGTTATAAACTAAAAATATTGATTCAATTATTTCCAATCATTTTATCTCACAAGTTATAATTAATAAAACTTGATATTTATTGCTTTCCCCATACCATTGTTAAGATAAATTAATTAATGTATAGGGCTCATGTTTTATACAGCCATACATTCGTACGAGGTGCAAAAAACTAAATCATAGATTAATAATGATATTACACTTGTTAATATTATAAATATTTCATTGACATAATATACTGATGAGCGATTTTTTACTGTGATGAAATATATCTTTAAAATGGCTTCAATCATTTAATCCAAAATAAATATATGATACGTTTTTTTACAATATAAATAATTGTGTATATTTGTTTTTTTAATTGATAATTTAGTAGATAACTGAAAACCAATTTTTTTAAAGTTATTTTTTTTTAATATAGCTTTCATAATTTGGTTCAAAATGAATTTCTATTAATTAATTTACATTATAAATAGTAATAAATGTTTATGTTTCTAAAATAAATTAACTTAGGGTAGCTTACAAGACAAATTATAGAAAATTTAATTTTAAAAACAATCCTTTATTATTCGGTTCAAAATGGGTCTGGAAATGTATTTATATGATAAACATGACATTTTACGCTATTTTACAAAATGTAAATAATTTGAAGAAAGTTTACTCAAAAACGCTTGCTGAAATTTTGCTAAAAACTTACACATGAAAGGTAGGCCTACCTATTGTGATTTTTCTGAGGAAAACTTAAAAATAGTTAAGGGTAATTTCCTGAAAGCCTATTTTTGAAAATTTCGTACCAAACCACACTTTATGAGAAAAATTGTAATATTATTTCGTACCGTTTAATTACTTAATTTCATTCAATTTAATCCAATTTTTTATTTTGAATGTCTCTATTTATTCTGGTGAAGCTAAGGTGTAGTACCTTGTCTTGCTCTCAACCATGTTACAAAATGTAAAATAATTAATACCTACGTATTTTAATACGTGGGTTTATGAATGAATATGTATTGTTCATGAAAATAAATGAGAAATACATTAATGTTGAGATGGGTGTTGGTATATATAAAACTTATATACATCCCTTCCTTGGAATATAAACAATATTAATTATTATCAAAAACTACGTTTCAATAAGTGGGCATTCTTATTTAAATATTAACCAGAAATTTCACGTCATAATATTTCATGCAAATAGAAATAACATGATCAATACAAATTGGTATGGAAAATGATTTCAAATAGCCTCAATTTTTTTTCTAAACATAGTATCAAAAGACTTCATTTACTTATGTTCATGTGCAAGCTTAATAAAATTATGAACAAGATGTGTAACAATATAGTCTAAATTACGCCCAAGCTTAATTTGTTTTAACATTTAGATACACTCAAAGTATTATATCAATGTTTGATAAATTTATTTTAAAATAATTCAAAAGGGAAAATATATTATGCTAATAAAAATGTTTTTTCTCGCACCGTGTATCATTAACCATTGGGTTTAGCCTCATTTAAGTATGCTAATGAAGTAAAATGAAGAAGATAGAATTTAAAAGAAGTGTAGTTTCATTTGGGTGGAAAACCATTTAGGAAAATTACCCTCAGTACACTCGGACATAATTTTAGCCCCGACTTCCCCATCACCGTAAATCCAATCTATTGTGAGTGTCGCACCTTTAACCTTGTGACCATAAGTTCTTATCTCATGATATCAATGAGTCATATATGAGGGAAGAATGACCTTGAACAAGGTACAATTCCTGGATAGCTCATTGGCATACCAAACAAAAGGTCATGGGTTCAATTCCGTGTCTAGGTGTCATTCAATTTAATCAATGCATCTAGATGCGGTTATAACCATAACTAACAAAAATTAATAGCTTTGCTATTTTATCCATGATGATTGAAGGAGGTTTGGACGTATAAATGTTGGTTTGGATTAAACAATAAACTCGGTGGTGGGGTGATTTTATTTTTTACCATTTTAATTTATTATATATAATTTCTTTTAGCGTATGCCAACAGGGTTTGTAGACTAGACATTCCTTTTCTTTTACTGGCAGTGGCAGAGTTGGCTGTAAATATCTTCTGAGGTTGGGGCACCATGTACGTGTGGTCACACTGCTTCAATGAGATGAAGTAATATTTTCAATGAATTGATAATGTTGTGACAGTAGAAATCTTAAAACTAATTCAAGCTCCATTAAACTGACCATGGCAACCATATAAACAATTCATCTTTAGGAAAAATACTTATGGTACCGCTAGGAATCGAACCTGGGTCCTTTATATTATTAGTGAGGAAGGCTGACCCCAAGAACTATAAGCCAGATAATTGATTGTTTATAAACATATTTAGTTAGTGAGTTTGACACTAAAAATGTAAGCCATAAGTAATATATATAGCGTTTCTTTAACATTTTAAGATGATTTGTTCAATAAATAAAACAACATGGCAACAATAATAGTTTTTCGTAGTCAAAATTAACGTAGGCCTATTTTTATCCTGGTATTTTTCTCCTAATGAATCGATTGGCTCAGCGTCTGGAAGCATCTAAGACTCGGTATTTCAAGACTAGGCTCGAATTGAAACCAGGAACATTAGCGATGGTTTCTCAACACTGTGGTTTTACCCGCTTCAGTGTCTGCATGGTCTGAGTCGTCACTCCCAAAATAGACAATACTGCCGACGATGAGGGATATCGGGGCTCAAATCTTGGTTGTATGTACTGAGCCTACTTTTTCTTGGTGACCTGGCGGTCTAGGTGTAAGGTATCAGACTTCTATGCTGGCGGCCGGGGTTCGATCCTCGGTCCCGGCAAATATTTATCTGATTACCAAACCCTTCCTTCACCTCTGACAAGACATCTTGTGAATGTGTGGAATGCCAGGTCTCCACCGTGGTTCGGATTCCATGTTAAACTGTAGGTCCTTCATTTCGTCTCACAATCACCCTACCATTACACATTAGCGTAAGTGCGTATAGCCCGAACGGGTAGTAAGACGCGGTGCTAATAATAATAATAATAATAATACTTTTTCTTAAATTATTTTTCAATCATCATCCCTGCAAATGTGGGTACATTCCAACTAAATTAAACTTTTATTATCAACGTAATCAGTACAGGGCTGGGTGGAAACAATCAGACGATCTATGCCGAGGAAAGCGAAGGACAACGTGCTGAGGTTTGCCTGACGTCCGGTGGAACTCACCTGAGTGACATTTTCTTCAAAAAGTGAAAAGTGTATTACGTAGTTTACTTTTAACTAGCTAGTGAATATTTACTTTTCAATTAAAGTGTTAACTTTTAAGTTACCTATCGTTTAATTGTTTCTACCCCATCCTGTACTTAGGCATAAAACCTGAAAGGTTAGTAGAATTTGGTTCTAAGTAAAAAAAACGTTATCTTACCAATATAAATGTCGGAAATATTTCTCTAAATGTGTCTCCTTCATCCTGTGTCACCATGTTAGTATAAGTTTCTGAAATTAGAACATTTAAATCTAACATCAGGGGGGATGCTGACTAAACGTTAAGCTCGTCTGGAATTGTTGGTTGATTATGGGGAGGTCTGTATCCAAATCCTGGCTGGGTATATTGAGGATGGTTTATTCTAAATGATGTCCCACTCACTCCATGCTAATGCGGGTACATTTTTCTATGCTATAAAATCCTCATCCTTACTCCAATATCGATGTTAAATGTGTATAGTTCAGACCGGTAGCAAGACGTGGCGAAAAAAGTATGACTTCGTGAGTGAACTATCTTTCACCAGATACTCAAATAAAACAAATTTGATTAAATTCAGTTCGATTCTTTAAAGTCAACCTTAATTAGTTCTAAACTCTAAGCGAGCTTACACCAGGTGTTTCAATAGACCTACAACTTGGCATTGGTGTCTAATACGTAACTCTTGCTATATACTAGATTTCTGGGGTTGGAAAAGTCAGAGTTCAAATCACGTTGGGGTGTTACTCTCTCTCAACAAATAAACTTGTGTACACTTCCTCTTAGTCAAAATATTATAATACATACCCTATTCAATATTAGGATAGCCCAAATGGGTATTTAGATATGCGGTGCAAAATAAAACTGATACCGACCAGGGTGGGACTACTTATATCTTAGCACCGCAAACATTTGAGTTTATTTCTATTACAACAGTTAGAAGCAATGATGTAATAAAGTCCTCTACAATGTGTGGCCCAGCCAAATTGTAATTGGACTCCAAAAAGCGGTCAGGAATTTGATTTTTAACCCTCGGCAAACTCGATTAAATTTATTATTTTCTCGCAATAGCTGTAACTATAATATTTACCCTCTCATTGTATATTAATTTTAATTTTATTCTTTATGATATAATCTACTTTGAATATAGTCAAACTCTCATTGGTGGGCACCCAAACTAAACGTCAAGATCATCTTGTCTCATTTGCCGATGGCAGGGAGGTAGGAGTTTGAATCCCGGTCGGGTGTACAGATGATGGTTTTCCTAAATGGTTTACCACTTGCCCTCTATGCAAATGAGGGTTCACTTTCCCTCAATGCTACCTTCCTCAATTTAACTGTTTGTGTAGTAAAATGTGAATAGCTTGGGTGGCTAGTAAAACGGGGTGCATAAAATATCCCATTAAATTTATATTTTTACCACTGTGATCCGCCACTTGTTTCGCTTCATCTTCAAGACAAAGCTCACTAAATATTTATCGGTGCAATGAATTGTCCAAATTCAATCCCGTGCCAAATGAAGCCTCAAACAACTACCGCGGCCGTATTTTTTCAAAGGACAGGCTTTGTTCAATATTTGTTTGGTTGTATTTATGCTCAGTTGGAAAGTGTACAACATCAAACCAACAGACCGGAACGCTGCCGGGAATGCAAATCAGCCACCCATCCCCAACGATGAAACCGAAACAATGCTTCGCATGGGGTTCTATTTTTACAGGCTACGACTACCCATCCATATATGTATTATCATTTATTTTATATTCAGATTTTGATATTATTCCACCGGCGACGACTACCGAGCAGCGCTACTGCTCGCCGCTAAAATGAATGAATGTATAAATGAATATGTTTTGACATGACTTTCCCCTCCCACATTTCCCCTCTGCCCTTACCCCTATCCCCCCCTCTTCTTCCAGAATCCTTCTCATTCCTTCTCCACATCCCGTTCTCCGGCAATTCATGAAGCATGCATACGTTATGCGACACACGGCCTCTAACGAATTGATCCTATTTCCCACCACAAAACAAGTTTCCAATCCATAACATTCCCTTACGTTCACACACCCACACACACACACAATTGACAACTGCTGGCAAGAGGTTTTAGCGTCGCGTGTTTTCTGTAGTCCTCCACACTGCCACATTCGACAAACATCCTGCCCACCATAAAACCTAGCCCGATCCTGAATTTCTCCCGCGCTTTGCCGCCAGACGAGCGTATAAACATCTTGAGAAGCAAACGCCAAACCCTCTGTCGCCTCCACACCTCCCGTTTTCATTATTTTTTTCCCCTGCCCCCTAAAAAAAGCTCTCTTTCTTTCTATGTCCTCACTTTTGTAGGTCTCTTTCTGACTGCCGCATAATCCTTGCCTTCTTTAGCCTTCCTATCCCTCCCCCCAACCCTGGTTCTCCACCCTCAACCTCCCTTGTTGAATAACGGCACTTTAAATTGTATGAAAGTTGCATGAGCAAGCAGCGTCTCGGGTCCGCACGGGAGCCACACTGAGCCTCGTGCATGCCGGCAGCCGCTAGAACACTATATATCCACTTCGCCCGGAATATACCAGGCTGGTTAGTTTACAAATGAATACAGCGATTGAAGCAACTTATAATATCAATGTAGTTTCCTCGTCCCTCACCCACTTTAGGAAGATCGATAGCGCCTTCTCTCTCTAGCCCCGCTGGCTCCAAACCAAAACCTCTCTTCTCTTCCCCCTCTTCCTCTTTATACTATAGAAAGCCTCGACTGCTTCCCCATACAGAATGGCCATATTAACTTGATAATTAGCTCTGTTATAGGACTTGCAGATGAGTAGAGGAGCCTGCCTGCCACTGCCTGACTGCCTGATGGGGAAAAAAAAAAGCTTTTTCCTTCCTTCCTCCTTTACCCCTCCTCAGGTCTTCGAGCTTGTGACTTACATATAAAATTGGGATGGGACGTCGGTGATGGTTGCATTCTTGTTCCAGACGACGTCAAGTGAGGAGCTCTTTCTTGCGTGTAGGGTCCCGCGATGACACCCCTTAAAAGGGAGAGGACGGACACCTTAACTGATCACCATTGCATTTCTTAGATCGTGTCGTATTTACCGGGACATCCAGAAGGACACTAACCCGGTTTCGTTTGAGGACCACGCGGGAGGGGGTCAATGACCCCCTCACTTGAACCCTGTGTGTAGTCTGTCTTGACGTCAATCCACCTTAACAGGAGCAGCCTGACTCATCCATTAGATCAGATTGAGCTGGCGATATTGCCAACAATGGGAAGGTTGCAACGAAACTATCACCTCACATGTTTGCGTTCGAGTTTCATGCCTCCAGTTCACGAGTATTTGAATGTGTCTCAAAGTAAATAATGTTTTAATTGATTGTCGATTGTAACAAATTAACTGACCTTTAACAGCACCTTAAAATAGCAACATCAATCCATACTTAGATTTTATGAAAAATAAGCTACTATTTTATTTGATAGACATTCAAAATAAGTTTGGTTGTGGTGTCTTAAAATGATCGTGAATCGATATGAAATTATTTTAAAATACTTATATATATATATTTATATACACTATATTAGTAAACATATTAAGTGGATTTATAATACGTGATTAATTTGCACAAAAAATAACAAAGCCAGTCTAATACAATTATGGTTAAACAATACACGACAAACAATAAATGAGTGTGTTTTTTTTTCCAATGTGAATAACCATCCTTAATGATTTCAATTAAAAATATCATATTTAATTTTAAACTATCAATTGACATTCTCCTAATAGAAGTCGAACACAAAAATCTATAACGAAGGAGTGGCTAAATAGTATCAAAGATCAAACTAAACAATGGTTTATTTTATACTTTGAAATAGAAGTGATTTGTTTTAGAAGTAAAGCTCTAACAGTCTTTTGAGTGAAGGAGTTTCTTGGTGATGTCTCCACAAGACGAACTTTCATTGGACATCGAGACTAGAACAGTGTTTGATGTGTTTTAGGTTTGATAAACTAAAAACATGGCGCAGTGATATTTATGAAAAGCTTTTTCTCTTGATACGGTCGTCAGCGCTACATTAGGAAGTGACTGAATACTAAACTAGCTACTTTATAAAAAATAAAATTTAATAAATGAAGAATTTATTTCTATTGGATGAAGTTAGTGTTTGGAATTTCTTAATTTTAAGCGAATTTAGTGGATAATTTTTAATATTTTACTTTTAAAATGAGGCATTACAAGTCACCAAATTTGAACATGGATTTATTCTTATTTATCAAAGGTTCCGCCATATTTGTTAAGGTTTGCTTTGATAGAGTCTCAGAAAAGCGCGAGCTGGTATGGAATTGATAGAATATCAATCATATAAATTAAAAAAAACTAATTGATAATAAAAGTGTATAAATTCTACAGAATTTAATTGAAACAAATGTAACTCAAACAAAATGTAAACTTTTTCAACAAGAAACAAACACAGTTTAACATTGTTCCTATCATATATATATATATATTTAAAATCTATATGTTATTTTATATAAACGCAGTTTAAAGTGATTGTTAAAGTATAATGTCTAAGAACGAGTGAAAAATCAAACAAGTTGGAATTAAAATGAAAGAAAAACACTAAACTCTAATCGACTTTTAGGTCAACCACCAATAAAATGAAGAGTTTATGTTAAGATGCTTTACTCCTTTATATCATACTTCTCTAGAGAAAAAGGGAAGGATATTATTTCACGTAAGTAATTTTAAAGTTTTTAATTTTTTAATTCATTTAGCACCACGTCTTATTACCCGTTCGGGTTATACGCTATTTCAAAGCTATTTTTAATTACTTGGTCAATAAAGAAATCAACTCATTTTTATGTGTCTACCATTCTTCGTATTAGCATTATTAAAAAGGGATAGATCAATATATACACGTCACAAAATACTTTTCCAATACTCGATGTGACTTCTTAAATAATTACTATTTTACAAAGTATATTACTTTAAATACCTACATCCCGTACAGAAAGAAAAGAAACATTTCTCCATTAACGGTTGAGTATCATTTGTGAAGTCACCGATAGTTTAAATCTAATAGGCTAGGCTAAGTTTTTAAAAGCTAAACAACGGCTAAAAGTAATTGGTCAGAACCGATTCGGCTATTATTGGTTTTAATTTAAAGTTGTTCTTAACTACTATAGTGTGGGAAATTTTGGATAATACGTTGCTAGGTTAGGAGGATAGTCCTTAGAAGAAGCGATATACGGATATAATTAATTTATTAATAAATAGTTGATATAAGTAAAATATATTGAAAAATACTCAATTATTCACAGATGTTATAATATTAAATAATTATTATTTGAAAAGTTATAATAATAACAAATATTTACATTACAAATGATAATAATAACGTGAGGTTGACATTATAGTGGTAACACTGATGTGGCTCAAACTAAATATTTGTATTGGACAGGAAATACTTTTAAAATACTATCTTTAGATTAATTATTAGCTAGAAAACGTTCCTAATTATATATACGTGTGATATTATTATATTTTATACTAGTCCTCTTATTTATACATAACAATATGAAATACCAGATGGATCTATGGTATAAATGGAAGCTGAATATAAAAGTGGGGGTAGCCGCCATTTCACCGAAACCTATAGAAAGCAAAGTAGATCACACTTTGGTGTTCATCTATATCTATCCTAAGCTATAACTAAACTAATTTTGAGTTTATAATTTTATTTAAAATAAGCTAGTTACATATTCAAACGAGATCTCTGGTATATTTAGGAAAATGTGATTCCAGATTTAACATATTAAACAAAGTTTAAATATCAACTCCGTATATATTTTTTGGTAAATATTTTTGCTTTAGACACATTTCTACCCATTAGGGCTGTAAATACATTTTCTAATAGAAATATAATTATTGTGAAAGTATAATTGAACAGTAATTTAAAAAAATTTAAAGTATATTATTGGAGGAAATTGTCACTTCACAGAATTACCTTTTTAATTACTTTCACTGAATCGGTAAGATTCTAGTTAGTATTTAAAAAAAAAAAGTTTTATTATCAATTAATCTTCTTTCAACATCATTTTTATTTCACTTATTATTAAAGATATAACTAAGATTTTTAAAAATGGTGTAATTTCTTTCAACATCATTTTTATTTTACACATTATTAAAGATATAGTTAACATTTCTAAAAGCTATGTAATATCATTGATATAAAATTATTTTAGAACTAAAATTTTGTTCATGTGTTCATATCTGAGATGTTAATTTAAAATAAATTTTCATTTTCTTTTTTCTCGACACGTATCGGGCTATACGTATATATTGCGCATATAGGTTAGGGATGCGGAAGATTAAATTTAGAGGTATTGCTCACACATATGTGGGGAGGGAGAGTGGAAAATCACTTAGAAAATAAACCCTCAGTACAACCGATCAGGTGTGAGCCCCAATATTCACGTCATCGTCAGTTTAGATTATTGTGTGACCGATGCTTCAGACCAAAGGTCCTCAAACATCTTGTACCCTAAAGTACATTCAAGACTAACGGTAGTGCGGCGGGAACCATATAACTTTCAAAGGAAAATTTATATTTTGACAAAATTAATGGTACAAATAACACTCAAAAAGACCTATATTATTTTAAAAAAAAGTGTGAGTTTAACATATAAAAAATACTGTTTATGTTCCTATCATAAAATAGCACAAATATATAGGCGCAAAGTTAGTTCAAACCAAATTTAACTCATACACAATTTTTACCAAACTAAATTCAATGTGATCTTTAGTACCACATTTCATCGGGTAGTAATTCATAATTTGGAACGTAAGATGATATGCTTGTTCTTAAAAAGTCATACAGAATTTCTTCAATAAAGCTGTACTTTGATTTTACAATATTCATGGTCGAGAACTATAATTTGCAAAATTAAGTAGAACTAAAAACCATTTTATTTTTGTGCTGTAGGTGACCTGGCGGTCTAGGGGTAAGGTGTCAGACTTCTGTGCTGGCGGCCGGGGTTCAATCCCCGATCCCGGCATAGATTTATCTGATTACCAAACCCTTCCTTCACCTCTGACAAGACATCTTGTGAATGTGGGGAATGCCAGGCCTCCGCCGTGGTTCGGATTCCACGTTAAACTGTAGGTCCTCCATTTCATCTCACAATCACCCTACCATTACACATTAGCGTAAGTGCGTATAACCTGAACGGCTAGTAAGACGCGGTGCTAATAATAATAATATTTTTGTGCTGCATTTTCCAAGAAAGGAAACTTTTTTCCGTCAACCAAATTCCAAAAGCTATCAACTGTTAAATATAATTTTTAACACAATTTAATTTTGAATATCCAAAATCTTTAGCGCCAGTACTTTTCCCCTTACTTGATTAAGTCTTGAAATGGATGCAGTTATTTATTTATTTTAGATTTATTTTGCAAGTTGTGATAAAAAGTGGCGGGCCCATGAAAAAAGTATAGGGTTAGTGAACTCTGCCTTTATAACATTTGACTACTGAAGCGGGTACACGCAGTTTCTTAAAACTATTTGAAAATGATTATGGTTTTAAACCAACAACATAGAAATATATATCATTTGATTCTTCTAATCTTAGGCTAAGAGTCAAGCTAGGTAATCATTCGACTACCAAGCAAAATCAATTTCTGCAAGGTTTGAAAACAAAATTTGTAAATGGCCGATATAGATAATTATTTATGAGAGATTACAGTTTATTCTTTATGTTATTTTTACTTAAAAAACTACTGTAAATGTTTTTTAAATGCGTCTTACAACACGTCTGGGCTATACGTAGATCTACATTTACAACGTAGGGCTGATTAAGGAAAACTTAGAAGAAATATAGCCGAATTTTCGGGGAAGAGGTGTTGAAAAATCCCCTAGGAAAAATACACTATCAGTACACCTAGTCGGGAGTCAAACTCCATCTCCTTGTTATCAACAATCCATTCTATGGTGAGAGTGGCGCCATAGATTGTACGATCACCAATATTGGTATAAATACTTGTTAATATTAGTTTCAATCCAGCTCATTAATTCAAATCATTGTTATAAATAGCATGACAATTTTTTTTTGTGGGGGTTATTGCTATTTTACCAACATTGTGTGGCTAAATTTGAATTTGAATTTTAGGGGGGAATCTAATAATTTTACTGTTTATCAAATGTTCCTAATTTAATTTTGTGGCTAAGCTAGCTAAAAATAATCAAACCATCTATAACATATTAGTAAAATAATAGCTTTCAATGAATTACTAAATTGGTTTACTAAATATGTCTTAGCTATAAATATTAAATACGGTGGAAGTGGATTATTTCGCACCGCATCTGATTACAGACCAGGCTATTTATATCTAAACATACTAGTTTGGTAGGATTAGATTTAAGAAGAAATGTGTCCTCAGGTAGTGAGAATTGAAAGCAATCCAAGGAAAAAACTCAGTACATTTGGCCAGGATTAGAACCCCGACTTTCCCTTCAATGTAAAACCCAAATAAATGAGCATGACAATAATAGATTCTATTCATCAATTAAATATCAGTACTTCAATTATTTTAATATACTAGATCTAATTTGAAAATATATTGTTTGAATAATCTTATTAACTTTTATTTATATATATAATTGATGCTTAGAAATATAAACTGGGACTAAGCATATACGTTTTATATAGGGTTATAACTAAACATTATTTCCTTAAATTTATTGTTTGTCTATTTTGCTTGGTATTTGGAGCTTTAATCAATTCTAAATTTGTATCTAACTCTGACTACATATGTATATTATATATATATATATTTGAAGTGCTTATTGTTTTAAACCAACAATATAGAAATATATATCATTTGATTCTTTTGATCTCAGGCTGAGATTCATGTTTAAATATGGTGGAATATATATACAGCTATCTACGCGTTACCCATTACATAATATAAAATTATATAGCTGGAGGAAATCTATTATTAGAAATGAATCTATGGCGTGCAGAAATGGTTTACTTTATTTTCACTGGCATTACTAAAGGATTTAAATGATTTATATTTAAGAAATCTATTTTACTATTTGTAAATATTTAATCTAGGACTACACAATAATGCCATAAGAATATAGATAAAAACTAGTGGTACTATACCTACTGAAATATTAAATATAATGATAATTTAGAAAATGCCTTTATTTACTCTCTGATGAATGTATATTTGTATAAAAGGTATGATCAAAACCAATACTATACATATAGCCATGTCCTTTATATATATTGAATATAAATCAATATATATAGTATATGGTCGGTACCGGCGGTAAAATGCATTGAATAACTAGATATTTCAGATTTTAAATAGCCTGATCGAGAGATAACAGGCTAGGCCCAGTAAAATATTAGAGGAGGCGAATATATCTGTGGCGCAATAGGAAGAAATGCAACCCAAAGAGTGGATAATTCAGACAGGCGGTAAGACAAAGGACATAATATAATAATCCAGAAGGTAGTTGGCCTGTACAGGTGGTAAGAAACATGACATAATAATATAATAATCCAGAAGGCAGTTAGTCTGGACAGGTGGTAATAAACATGACATAATAGTATAATAATCCAGAAGGCAGTTAGTCTGTACAGGTGGTAATAAACATGACATAATAGTATAATAATCCAGAAGGTAGTTAGTCTGGACAGGTGGTAAGAAACATGACATAATAATATAATAATCCAGAAGGTAGTTAGCTTAGATAGGTAGTAAGAAACATGACATAATAATATAAACATCCAGATAGTGGACATCCCGGACTTGTGGTAAGCCGCCTGCCATTTTAAAGCAATCAGTACATTGATTATATTTTTTTGGTTCACATTTCAAGAGTATTAAACACAGAACCAGCTTTCTTCTTGAATATCATTTTGTTTCTTACTACAGAGCCAGTTAAACATAAACGCACAAAGATAACAAAATAAGAAAACTCTAAGCCACAAAAATAAAAGTTTATTTTTATAATTAGTTTTAAGATTTTATTCGAAGTCTCTTGTTTTTTGACGAGTAAGATCCAATGTGTTTTGTTGACCCTTTAGTACAAAATTAACAAATTGTAGTTGGTAAATAATGTTCTATAAAACTATATATTATAATTAGTTAGATACAATTAAAATTAAAAATAGCATTTTTTAAATACATATATCTATTATATTACGTATAAAATAAATGCAATAATTTTTTGTTTGGAATAAGTACACAGAATGCAGTAAAGTGACACATTCCAAATTTAAATATTTCAATTGGTTTCGAACAATCAGTATTACTCCTTTATCATTAATGATAAGTTCCCACTAACAGTTCATTTAATATATGTGAAACACTTTAGTTGATTGATTGTATACTGAGCAATTAATCCATTAGAGGCCTACTGCCTACTATTTCAAGCAATATATTTTCAATATATGACTATACAAATGTATTTATGCAAATACACAAATATAATTATTTGCTATGGATCAATTAAAATTAAATTTAGTTGAAAAATGACACATACAGGAATAAAATACGGAACCTCTGGCTTAGCATGCAAATATCCTACCTCTGATATATTGAGGAAAATATTGAACTGACCCTTAAATAATTGGGTATAAATATGTTTGGGGGAAATGTTATCAATCACTAAATGTTGTGGTGTTCAGGGTATAGCTATATTAGGATACCTGCTTTGATGGCCTCATAATGTTAGGCGTCATTCTCTTTAAAAAACTAGATTGCTGATGACAGAAATATCAAGGTTCGAACCCCAGTCAGGTGTACTGAGGGTGTTTCTTCCTAAATTATTTTACATTTTTCCGCCACGAAAATATGGATACATTTCATCTACGTAAAACACTCCACATCACTAACTCATCAACGTAATTAGTATATATGCGTACAACCTGAAAAGATAGTGAGGCGTGGTGCTAAAAATAAAGGTATTAGGGTGTTAATTTGATATCTTTACTCATAAAAAAGGAAATATTTAAACTCAAAAAGAATCATATGCACATAACTGCAGAGATAATATAATATAATATTATTAATGGCATATTATTCTTATAACTATCATTTGGTTACTCTGCATACATTGTACTTGTATTTTTCTACAAACAATCAAGTATAATTTTGCATCTTAATTTTGATAGGAAAAAATTTGTTTTTAAATAAATGCTTAACCTGATTATAAATAAAAAACGTTGGAAAGAGACCATATAAAAGAGTTTTTACTGGTTCTAATATTACGTTCAAATATAGAATATTTAATTAAAATAAATTTGCATTAGTAGCCTTTAAATTATTCCTACCAAAGAGAATGACCTTCTATTAGAAATACATAGGCCTTAGCTCTATTTGATTCTAAATGAGATATTTGACACTCAACACAGTAAAAGTTGATTAGATACAATGGTAGTCACGATAAACTCTGCTAAATATGTTGTTACTGAGCAAATTAATATGTTTGATCCAATGACATTAGGAGTACTGATTATAGCTTTATAAAAATACCAACCACCTAATTATTTGATATAATAAGTATGCATCTTGTCTTACAGCCCGTTCAGTATAAATTACGCTATTGGATCAGGGATGAGGATGGTTTAATTTAGAGCCGGCGTGGGAAACCACATCACCAATCGCCACAAATGGTGAATCGTCCATAAAAGTGTTGCGAATTTGAGTTTGCCATTTCTCACAATAAAATAAACTTTTTCCTGGCAGTGTGTGCTGGTTGTAACTTGATATTTCCTGCATATTATTGGAAGCATTCCACTTTCTGAATGAGTCATTGACGCAACACTGCCAACTAACGCTCCCTTCCATTTTTCTGATTTAATTTACTTCTAATTGGCATTTAAATTATTGCGTAATCTATTACACTTTGATTTTAAAATTCAATTAAATTAATCTGAAAACCTTTAAAATTTACCCAAATTTTTCAGTCACAGATATGTAGAAATATATTCTGACTGACAATGATGTTCCAACTTTAAAATCAGATATTTTGAAGTAATTGTTCATGTTTGGATGAACGTGGTTCTGTCAATCGAAATTATCTACGACGGTATTCATAAAGTCAAAACAAGATCTCGAATCGTTGATGTAAATTTGGAGGCGATGTTAAAATGTGCATAGAACTCAGATTTGATATTCAGACAATGTTTTTGCAACTTGTCAGACAAAAGGATTTTCAAATTTCACATTAAAGTATATTACAATTTCAATTTGAACCATGTTCATAGTTTGCGTCTGAGGCAATTATAAATGAGTAGTCAAAGTGTAAATGTTTTGAATAAACAATTTCAAAAAGGGTTTGTTGTTTTAAATGTTTTATTTAGCAACCTAATTCCTCAATTTTTACGTATTGTGGCGAATTTCACTTCTCATTCACCACACCTTTGACTAAATTGATATATATGTTGCCCACCTCTGATTTAGAGGATTTGTAAATGCATTTGCCTTGAGTGAGAGAGGAAAACCTTGTAGAAAAAACACCTTCAGTTCATCCGACCAAGTCCGACACTTAAGCTCTGTTGGTAGCATAGCATGTCTTTATACTGAGCTAAAGGTCCCGAGTTAGATTTTTGGAATGACAGAAAAATGTATAATAGGTGTAATGTGGGTTTCCCCTTTCACAGTGAAAAATTAACAGCCAGGTGCTGGGTATTATGTCTCTTATAGATCTAAGTTAGTCTATAAGTCATGTTATGATATAAACTGAATTTTGAGAAAGTGAGCGTTAAATACTCCAAATAACTAAATTAAGTAAAAAAGACACCCGAACTGAATTCTAACCCTGGTCTACCTGTCATGAACCGTCCAGTTCAATGTGAGAGTGGCCACTTAGAACCTTCAACAACCAAAGAAGATTATAAATTTACATTTTTTTAAGATATTTGATCTGATGTGTCAATGATTTGGACCTTAAGAGTTCTAGTTTTAAGATAAAATCCCGGCTAGTTACAATGGAGATGGTTTACTGTCGATATACAAATTTCTCTTTTTATGCAAATATTGTTGAATATAATTTATAATTTACCTTTATCAACCTGTGTCCTTTAATTGGTATAAGTTACGGCTAGCCTGAATGAACAATACGATTTGTAATGGTAAAATACTCCCCATTCAATCAACTAGTACAGATTAAAATTGATCAAATCACCATCAAAAGATATATATTTTCCCTTAGCTAAGTGTGATAGAATTGGTATATTCTTTGATTGACCTTACTGTGAAACGTGGTAGTCATATGCTGCTCGTACAAATAATATTTTTTAATGAAAAAATATATCAATTATAGATATATAAGTTATAATTATAAATAGCCCGTGTCGGTGGCGTAGTTGGCTAACGCGCTTGTCGTGTTGAGCTATACTGCTGAGGACTGGGAGATCAAGGTTCGAATCTCGGTCGGGTGAACTTGGGGGGGGGGTTCCTTAATGGTTTTCCACTCTCCCTCCACACAAATTCGGGTTCACTTCCTCTAATACAACCTTCCCTATTCCGAGTCCATTAGAGTAATTATTACTTAAAGCGTATAACCCGAACGGGTAGTAAGACGCGGTGCTAAATATTTATTTATATATAATTATAAATAAATACATAAATTATAAATATATATATAAATTATAGTTATAAATATATAAATTATATTCCACTATAAAAAGTACCATTAATTTAATTTACTTAGAGAAGTAATACAAATGTATATAAATAGTTTAAATTAACAAAATTAGTCTGTGGTGTAAGGAAATATATCTAATAACAAATATGAAACAATCGTAATATGTAATACGGTATGTTTAAAAAAAACTCTCAGTATAGTTCTTTTCTACCAACGAGCTTATATATATATATATATATAAAAAAAAAGTGTGTACAGGAAAGGAAATTGTAGAGGAAGTATGTTTATTCATGAAAGATAAACTTCACATGATAAGAGCGAGAGGCGTCGTTAAAAAAAACTGCACGAGGAAAATTTATAGATTTTTTTCGAGGAAATATCAGGTGTTGTCCTATTATTCCATTCTTCCTGTGGTCACACACACAGACACAGACAGACATAGATAGAGAGCGTGCATATATATATATATATATCTAGTGTTGTTAATGTCATCTGGTTGCCAGCACGGATCAGGAATGGAAGTTGGGTCTGGGGCAGCTTAAGTGAAATCCCATCCACCGGAAGTGTGAACCACGGTATTGTTATTAAGTACCACAAAACCATGATGGCATGACGCACATGAGGATTCGGCCACTGTAGGGTCACTCAAATAAACCATTATACTGACATATGGGGATAAGATCATCACACACGTCTTAGAAGTGGGATTGGTAGGGTTGGCGTAGTGGTTATTAATTCTGAGTCGAGCTAAGGGTCCCGAGCTAGGTTCCTAGCATGGGTGAAAAATTTATCAATGGTGGAATGTGGGTTTCCCCTTTCACATTGAAGAACTAACAGCTGGGGGATATATGTTGTGTTTGTTCTAGATTTAAGTTGGTTTATAAGCTGTGTGCTGATATAATCAGTTGGTTTAAAAAGCGCACGTTAAATACAATAAATAAATGCAAACAAGTGAATAAATCTTGAATTGACTCAGCAGGATTAAACTTGAATTCTAGCTGGGTGCAGAAATAGTGTTTTTAATAAATATTATTAGTGAATATTATAATATATTCTGAAATTTAGCTTTCGTTTTCTCTGAAAGTTATCACGCCCAACTTTCTTGGTTCCACTATGATGTATATCATGAGAAAGGACCATGGCGTATTCAATAAAAGTAAGACTGCCACAGCGTATGGTAAAAAGAGTGCATACAAATACTATGTATAAGACTTACAATCAAGTATTTTAATTGGGTATATATTTTGCAATCTTTTATAAAAAAATATTTTAGCACACAATATAATATCCAAGAGAGCTCATCAAATATTTAATCTTCCATCCAAGCGTCTAAATTTCTGGTTAACACTATGTAGCCCATTTAGGTGGCCAAATGGTTTAAGGCACTACTGGCGCAGTAGACTAGACTGCCGATGACGGGGATATCAAGGTCAAATCTCACTTGGGTATATTGAAGGTGATTTTTACAAAATGTTTTATCAATCTTCCTCCACGCAAATGCAATTACGCTTACTATAAATATAAACTTGCTAATCCCTAAAACCATAAGTGTAATTAGTACAAAAGCGTATAACCCTAACTGTTAGTAAGACACGGTGGTAAAAAAATGTATGTACACCTCTTTTACAATGAAATATAGCAGTATTACTTAGATATTACAATATGAAATTACCTCATAAGCTATACCATAGTGGTTGAGCTTGCTACCTTACAGGGTAAAGGAAGGGTACCTATGCCTACACAACTGTTGCGTTTAGTAAGTATCTGGTATCAAATTAATTTCCTTATATCTGTAATCAACCTTCGTAAACATTTTTAATATAATAATCACACTGCATTAATTCTATTCATCTAAGGATTTTTTTTTAGTAATGCTAACAATTATTTTATAGTTGCGTTTTACTTGTGTTCCTTGAATTGCGTCTCACCCTCGTCTGTTAGTCGTAGATGAGACTGACGCCCTTGACTGCTTGTCCATTGGTGCGGGTACTAAAATTATTACAAGCTTAAATTAAGTAATAAAAATTGTATTTTAGGTCAATCAATATTAGTGTATTCTACTTTGATGGTCGAATTGTCCAAGGCTTCAATCTTACAATAGATTTAACTTCCGATAGCTTGGAGATCGGAGATCAAATCCGAGTTGCTTGTACTGAGGAGGTTTTACTTAAATGTCTCCATGAAAATGTGGGTACACTTCCTATATATTCACATTCCTCATTCCTAACATATTAGTGTGACTAGTACTAGCACGAACACGCTAACTGTTAGTAAGACGTGATTACATATAATAAAAAAGTATGGATAGAGTTTGGTAAGACCATAGTTATAAATCACTTTTGAAACCAACCCTAGCGCACCTGACCAAGACTTGAAACCTTACCTCACTGTCAACATTTACCCAACCAAAGGAGGTCACCGGTAAATCCTAAGAGCCTGTTGCACGAAAATAATCAGTGTCATTATCATAGATCAGATATAAGATAATATTTAATTAGTGTTTCAAAATTCATTTTCAATTGAACCACTAACAATTAGGACATGATCGTCAATATAATTTATTGTTAAGTTAATCAGCTCATTCTCTCCCGTCAACTGTTTGACTCTCGGATCATCTTGTTGATGGGAGACATAATCTATAAGTTTTAATCAATGAATCTGTTTATATATTCTTATTTAAATGATTTAGAAAAGTAAAGTGTGTGTTTTACATATTTATTTTGAATGTGAACTATTTTTAAATGATAATAGTTTCAATTATGGGATATTCAGATGATTTTTTTAAACTGTATATTGAATTAATTGTTGATCTCTAAATCAGTTACAGGAAATAAATTTGAATTTCTTTAATCCTAGAGAAATATAATTTGAGTTGATGGTCAGACTGATTTTATTTAATTGTGTATATTAATTAATATCACTACAAAATTATTTAAAAATATTTTTACCAAGGAACGTAGGCCTACCGGAATTGCAATTTATTGAAATTAATATATAAATGTCAAGCAGCCGAGACCACTAAATACAGAGTATACATCACAGCCAGTCCTTTGGGCCAGTTTCATAGTCAAATTTAGTACGCCTCAAGTGCGGTGCTATACTAAATACAAGACAACACCTACCTAAACCAGAATGGAATGGGCCGTTCTCGCATAGGAAACTGGCCCATTCCATTCTGGTTTAGGTAGGTGTTGTCTTGTATTTAGTATAGCACCGCACTTGAGGCTTACTAAATTTGACTATGAAACTGGGCCTTTGTATGAATTTACTTCACTTCACAGTCAAATTGACCAAAACAATAATTTGTACAATGCTGCCATGTTAGTTTTATTTGATTTGATCAAATCTATAGTCAGGGGATTGGAGATGTTGATCTCTAATTAAATTTGCTATAACCCAAACTTTTATTGCTCTAGGATAAAGCTGATTTAAAATACTCAATGGGATTTTGTTCAATTAGATCTTGGCCTGCGTGTCCATTGTCTATGTTATATTAATCTTAGAACACACATAATAAATATTTAAGAAAAACATCAACTCTCTTTTAGTTTAAAAATTGTTGCTAATTTTTTTGGTCCGAACCAAGTTTATTGACTCGATAGTAATTATTATTATTATGTATTGATAATTTAGTAAAATTTTGTATATTATGTTATAATTAAAGTATAAGTTTTAATATTTTGGAAAGAAATGAAAAGGTGTACATAGAACTTATAATAGTTCACGTTTGTTTTAACAACAAATCTGTTTTGCCTCCATAAGTCAAAAGAGTAATAGCTTAAAATAATAGGTTGGTAAATATATTGCAACAATATAGGTTATTTATACGTAGCTAATAATAATAATAATAATAATAATAAATAGAATAGGGTAGTTTGATTGTTGAACTTTTGAATAAATCTATATTAATAAAACAAATAGTTTATTTGTCATTAGCACTGCGTGAAATCTACCGAACGCAGAGTCTTAAATTTTCAAAAATTAGTAGCCCCTGCGCATGAACTTGACTAACTTAAAACTACTTTCCACAATCAGTACAAGCCTTAAACTAAAGAAATTTCTCTCTAGAAACCTCAGGTACTTCGACCAGTTTTAAAATAAACATTAAAATGGCTAAATAAGTAAATGTTTATAGTTTCAGTTTGGATTTGAAAAATTAAATAAAAATAAATTGAAACGTAAGATATGTGAAGTACCATCCATCACAAACCCC